>NQII01001063.1:251361-278556 GCA_002778355.1 Clitarchus hookeri
GGGGGGGGGGGGTTTCTTGTGGTGGTGGTAGTGTGGTTTGTAGTTGAAGTTCGAGCCCGTGCGGTGCCTGATGTCCTGGCCATGATCTGGTAGACGTTAGGGTTATTCTGCACGAAGGCCACAAGGCTTGGGTTTTCCCGCAGGAGGGCCGTGAAGTTTGCATCTAACCCTGGGATACCATATCCATGCTGCAACCCCCCAGTCCGTGTCACCATGTTCCAGGAGGGAGGAGGGGAGGGGGAGGTGAGGTTGTCTGGAGCAACTCACGAGTGTTGTGTGAAATTCTGAAAAAAACGAGTGTGTGCCTAATCACGTTGCAGCGCACCCTGATGGCTGGCCATTGCGCACTAGGCTCGAGATGATCGAGCAATGGAGCTTAATCGACCGACCAGAGTGCACAGGTGTAGTGCTGCGAAAGGTAGATGCCTCGTACTCTCCGAAGAGGCAAGACCGCACCACCACGAACGAAGGCAAGGCAGAGTGTGCAGTGCTGTGAAAGACTACGAGAGGAGCGGTATTTTACCTTTTGTATCCCCCTCCCCCTCTAACTGCAACGCGTTTTCACTGAAAGGCCTTGTGACCCACTTCTAACGGCCGTGCGGTGGAGGTTACAAAAAATTACGTGTGTTAAGACAAAAAACCACCCCGCAGTTTAGAAAATACGCGGGGGAAGGAGGCCAGGTAGCGTCATAGTTTTACATAAAAAGGGGATCTCTTCAGTCTTTGTTCACGCAAGAAGGTCACGCAGGTATCTTTTGGAAGGAATGTAGGTCACCGCACTACGATCGATGTCCCGTTAAGGACGGAGAAGGTGTATTTTCAGATAAGAAGGTTAGGTCGTACAACTCTTTCCCACACATGTGGAATGTAGCATCCAATTACTTAATGATAGTTTAATTTACATTCAGTTTGGAATGTATCAATACGCTCTTAGTTCCTTATGTTAACTTAAAGTGTGAAACATAACATCGGGTTATGAATGGTTTATTATCATTTTTTTTTCAAATGTAACATTAAGTTGCTAATTTTACTGTTATATGTGTTAACGTCACACTTTTCATTAGCATGCATGGAGAAGGAGAAGTTAAGTCATAAAAACACAACTAAGGTTTCAGTGTGTTTATTTTGTTTTATAGAAAATCGTATACAACGTATGTATCTGTTGCAGTTTGCTATTTCACTTTTGACATACACATTTGACTTACGATACACAGTTTACTACTCTATTTATATACTCAAAAGCTTATAGACTGTTTACAATTTTAGTAAATATTGTTTTAATACACTGGTTTACAATCTCTTGAATATCTTGTTCCTGAGACGTTAACGTCTCGCAATGTTTGCGTTTCCTTCGAGTCAGTTGAAGTTTTTCACTATACATTTGCGTAAAAATGTATTTTCTGTATTCTGGAGCATGCAACGCTATATTTTAAACCAGGTATGGGTATGTTTACAAGAAGTGAGAATATATTTCGTCGGCACTTGCAGGTAGCGAGGGATTTGGTGTCATGTAATCTACAGGACATTGATTTATGTCGAAATATTGAATTAACTCATGCGACTTTTCATTCGATAATGAAAAATTCGTAATTCGGAAGTGAAAAATGGAGTTGCAACTTTCATAAAACTGCCTAAGCAAACCATTGCTCCAATATGAATACTCAACAGTCTATTTACCCGGAGTAATGGTAACATACGGGCTGCTGGGATGAAAATATGCAATTTTCTCTCACTGTTTGACGAACAGATGTTGATGGTATGAACGCCAACTTATGACTGATAAACAAGTTCTTGCTAGTTATTTCTCAAACAACAAAACAGTTTACAATGCAACAAGCGTATAACGAATTTGGTAATATTGATTTTGCATTTAGATTTTTCAATACATACTACATGAGAAATTGAGTTCATCACCACTTTCCTCTAGCTTACTCATTAAAAAAAATCCTATTCTGCGAGCAATAAAAGTTTGTGGGGTTAACTTTGCTTGAGCTAATTTCACCATCCTATGCACAAAACACTTTGATGATACACAACTTGACGCATTCTGCGTCCCTATATTTTTATTCGTCAGAAGACACGCTCTGGAAAAACTCACAGGCGGACGACCGCAATAAATACTAAGGGTTTTGCGGACGTGCCGGAAGAATGACGCCAGGAAGGCGCAACCACGCATCGCAGCTGCAAAGGCGTGCTACCAAATGTTCCTGCACGTGCAAATGTTCCTGCACATGCAGACGATATCCGGGGACAGCAGAAGGAACACGTACGCCGAACCAAGAGGCAACCCAAGTGTTCCCGCACGTGCAGAACGGAACAATAAACTTCCATGCCAGAATCAAGGGGCGACGCCGGGCCCGCCGGGCCACGTGCGGATCACAGGAGCAGCGGCCACGTGTTTTACGACCCAGGGGGACGCAACCCGGCCACATGCAGAGGGGATGCTAGTTCAATATAGCGAACGAGCATACAAAACCACGAGGAAACGGGAGGAACAGGGCAGTCGGCCGACGGGAATCGTGGAGCGCGGAGTGGATCCGAGACCAGACGCCAACGGCAGTCGGCCGTCGTCAACCGAACCGTACTGAGTGGCGCCGAAAGGAGGAGTTCGAGTCCAGGCGTCGAGACGCCCACCAAGTGCCGGAGCGGTCCCAGGTCGCCAGCCGAGAGAAGACCAGCGCCTCAAGCCAGATAAGTAGAGTCATACAGGAAGTGTGAAGAATCTTGCCCCCCCCCCATAGACGCAAATCGCCGCATCAAGCAATACGTAGCCTACGTAACAAAAGGGAAGGGGAAGGTTGTCTCGTGTGTACATGTAAAAGTGACCCTGTTAAGCATGAATAAAACTGACTTATGGTAACCTGAAAGCAACGTGAACTTATTGGTAAAATTGGACCTAGAGACAATAGTGTCGACGTATTCCTACGCCCTAACACTGAGGGCTAGCATCAAGTGCTGGCGCCTCACGCCGAGAGCAGATTAAATACCTACTATACGCCATAGCAATAGGGGGGTATCGAACTCATTTACTGTCTCAAAAAAATGCACATCCCCATTACAATGATCAAAGTATTGCAATGGTGGTTTGTGGCTTGATATGTAAATATTATATTCCAAACTTTCTCTTTCACTACTACAAGATGTGAAAATATGTTCACCTTTACATTTTACATTCCGTGTTTTCTCCGACATATACGCTCTACACTTATAAACTTAATGTTTTAAACTATCACGATTGGTTACACTAGAATCAATTATACAAAGCTTATCGCTTGTTAACATGGAGCCAGAACCATATGAACATGAAGAACGAATATTGTCCTCACACATTTCCTTAAATGTGTAAAATGAATGAGGTAATTGATATCTCACAGAATACAAACCATGTTCGATGAGAGAGTACTTGCCATTGGATGAAACTTCATTCTTATACTTAACGCAGGAAGCGAAATTAATCGGGATGAGAGTTGCTAACTTCACATGTCCAAGTTTAATACATAGAAGGAAATGAGAGATTTCCTTGTTGGAAATAAATGTATGAATATCCCCTTCACACACTTCCTTCCAATGGATATTGATCGCAGAGTCAGGGCGGGTAAAATCGTTCGTGATTTTTCGGTTTCCAATTACTTCCGTAATCTCTTCGTTAAAGCTTGCTATAATGAAGTCTTGTAGTGAACATGGCAAATCGCTGACGGGCCTCAGGTACGCACACTCAATGTTGTTGTATTCTATTCCTTTGCCACACCTAATGCCTTGATATGAATCGTAGGTATGACACCAATGTTCAATATCATTGCACACTTGTGTCTGCAGACACCGTCGTATGGTTTGAAATATACTCGTCTGTACCCTACTTGCAACACCTCGTACTCAGTTTCTGGGTTGAACACGCACGCCATGCTTATATACGATTGACTGAAGCTATGGTGCAGATACCCCTTGCCTATATAGGATGGTGGCCATATTGAGTTTTTTTTAATTTGAAACTAAAATCATTCCACTTGATTTTGCAAACTCTACATATCCACATCACGCAGGGTCACATCACAGGGTCACATCACGCACATCACTGGGAATTTCAGTGATATGTTTTATTTTATTAAATTTTTCCATCCATTCGCAACAGTCCCTTTGTAACATATACTTGATTTGTCTATATGACATACGTTTTCAGATATGTTCATCGAGAACATCATTCTCCAAATCATTTAAACAACATGGCAATATCGTGTCTGGCCGTAAATTAAAAACTGCACACTCGCGCCCGTCATGTTCTCTGACTTATTCATATGTGCATTCCGGACAAATTACCGAAAAACTCCAACGTTCCTCTCCATTACACATTTGAATTTGTAGCGGAGTGTTGTCATTAACCCGAAACCATACTTTTTTATATCCCGGGAGAACACTCGCATATTCGAATTCAGGATTAAATTTCTCCATCGCATCCTACACTGTACTGATATAATACTGCGATTCGAGGTGTATTTATACCTCCTCACCCCATTCTATTAGTGAAGAACATTTAATTGTTAATTTAAATTTTCACCTGCGGTAATGAATGGTGATTTATATCCGTACATTTCATGTAAATTGATGGACACTAAACTCTTTCTGTATATCTATTATTTTACCACTCCACACGCTTGTTAGAATACGTTTTTGATACACTCCACACACAAATATCTCCTCGTCTTTGAGATATTTGTTGCTAATAGACGGTAAGTCGCCGTACTCCAAACACCCAACTCTCCCACACCAATCCATGTATATTTTTTGAAACCCAAGTGTCGGTGCGCTTATACTTCCGACTTATACATGTCCACTTAAATTATGTTTGCATGTGAACACAGTGGTGTGGTTATGTATGTCTGTGGTAGCCATTTCCTCAATAAACATTTTTGGTGCTTGGAAACCTTGAATATTGCAGAGCATGTTAACTCAGTGACACTACGTCGTACACTGAAACACAATTACGTTAATACTTTAACTAACTTATTGCGAACATTATAAAATACTAGTCTATCGTGAATGATTAGCGCGTATTTTGGGGAATGTTCTTGTTCGCAGTTATTTCAATACGCGAATCAATAACACTGTTATTTATATATTCGTTTTGTTAACTAACACACGAACAAAAGAGTTTTTCTTTTAAATGTTTCAGGTTCAAATATCGATTCATGGTCTTTCGAATAATACGTCTTGGAATTGTCTGTACATATCGTAGCAAGATATTCGCCATTTGCGAAATGCGTGTTAAAGTCTGTGTATGGTAAGTTTTACTATTAAGAAACAGTTTAATGTTTTTAACATTGCAACCATCGAATAGTGACCTATCCGCTCTTACGTTATTTTGGCGGTTGCTTTGGAGACATATAATTACGTATCTCGGTTTGTCATTTGAGAAACTTGATTCTACATTTCATACAAATTTCTCGGATGGTGTTAGTGACGGGAATGTCTCCATACTCCATGACCTGAATACAAGATCTAGGTTTTTCCAGTTTCCAATATATTTACGAAATTTCACCCGTTCACGAGTGTTAATTTAAATATGCGGCACCAAACTTTCTACGCTTCTTAGTTCGAAATTAACGCCTTCCTCTTCATTACCCGTGTTGTGTATAGCGTTCACATGCGTATTGCTAAATAGAATAACCAATTATTTTTTGGCATTTGAGATAACATATCCAAAATTTACACCACGATTACTGCAGACAAAGTATAATGGATAAACGTATTGCGTGCACGTTAATTTATTAAGCTTGCTTCAGACATATGAAGGGTTATCGTGCATGAATTCACGCAAAACTTCGCTTTTGCATTGAGAACAAAACAGTGGTTTTGAACAGGTATTTAGTTTACAAGAATACTGTTTTACTAATTTATTAAGGTTAATATATGCGTAGTATTTACTGATATAAAGTATTTGAGTACCTCTGTTACATACAGTATTTACAATTTTTTTTTTGTGGTTTACCTAAGACGTTTAGTGGGTATTCTGGAATAAGTGCTTCGTTTACATATTGGTAACTGTCTTCATAAGGTATGTTGCCAGATAACCATTTAATGTCTATTTCATTCGTATGTCTGTAAGTGGTACATGCTTCGTAAATATGGCGACATATTAGACCACGGATTTGGTGCTTTAAATATGAACAGTTTTGTGGCCCTATCATCGTCTGAGTATGATGTAGATTTTTCTTTGACAATAAATGAATGTAATACGTCGTAGGGGTTTTAAAACCCTTGGACACAACAAAACGTTTTTTAAAAATTCTTATGGTGTTGGCAAACAAAAACATATTTTTTTAAAACACATTTATAGTGTTTGCACACATTACATTTTAAAATAATAATACTTACAGTAATTCTGTTGGTGTTTCTGAGGAGACGGAAACATTGTCAGGCACTTCGTAAGCTTGTGTGACGTGGATTTTCTCTTACATTTTACGCAACAAACATTTCCTTCTTGTGTGTGGAAGGTGCGCGAATATATCGTTGATCATTGCAGGGACAGTTCTCAAATCACAGGTATGAAATAATATCGGGATCTTCTAGCAGCTGTTGTGGCAGATAATTGTTTACGTGTTTTATTTCATGTGATGCGAAGTAAATTATAAAAGTCTTTCGGGAGTAAAACCAGTTCGTTTACAATGAATAATGTAAGTAACGTCTTACTTTTGCCATATACTAGCATCGCGAAATACGTGCGGGACCATTTAAAGTCGCAGTGTTTACAGCAGTGTCTTTGATTCATCCTTTGTAGAACACAATACCTTTTCTCTGTTCCTTTGGGAAGGGAGCGTTTATTGAAGAGGAATGGAGGATCGCAGGGTTCCTTTGTGGGTCGAAACCTCGTCCAGCTGATGGCGGGGTCTGGGTCGCAGGTAGTTTGAAGCGCAGAACGCGGAGCTCTGTAGGGTTGATACCTTGACCTAGCCAATGGCGGGCCTTAACTAGTGTGTCATGTAGACTGCAAGTGTTTCGTCCTGTTACTCGTCAACGCACACGTAATTGTTACTGTTATAGTTTCAACCTATTTTCTATTGTCACTAACAATTGTCAATGCAGTTGGCGTTACACGGAACGATGCGGTTTGGTTGAAAATTAAAAAATATGCTAACAATTCTTATGACGGACGTATAACACAAACATATTGGCTATTCGCAGCTCAGTTGCGAGTGAGCAGTGGTCGGAGTAAGATGTGTACATACTGTGTAATTACTGTGTAATTAGTCTCGGTACATTTATTACTCTCGGTATGTAATTATTGTAGGTAGATGTACTTATTCATTACACAATTACTCATTACGACTAATTACTCACTATACAATTAACATCTAATTATACCTAATTACGCTGTACGGGCCTCAAATCAAGGAGCGCCTCCCCTCCCCTCACCTCCCTCACCATTCCTTTTCAGTTGTGTTTCGGCAGTCGATGGTTGAACATGTGTACTTAGTATGTAATTACTTTCTCGGTACATGTAATTAGTTACGCAATTACTTATTACGCAATTATTTATTACTCAATTATGTCTAATAACACCTTATTATCTTCTATGAGTCTCGAATCAAGAACTGACCCTACACCCCTCACCAACCAGACTTCTTCGAAAAATTTCAAAGTCCCGTAAATGTCGCCTGGGCGCTTTGCCCACCGAAAGGTTACCCCCGCAAGCTACAGCCAATCACAGCACACCTCAGAAGGGGTAGGAGAACCCATCAGTCAACCACAACACACTTCCAAGAGGGATGAGAAAGGGGGAATGATCTGTTTACCAGGTTAAAGGGTGCCGGCAAGTCGTACCCCTCTCTCCGAGACCCCTTCCAAGGTTAATCAAATAGCACTTAGGCCACTAATGTCTTCCAAATATCGTAAAACCGCTATGCTGCCCCTACGTGTATCATGAAGTCGACAAATAACATTGTAGAAGTCCACACCATAGTGCGTGATTTTGCAGGAAAATATTTTGAGAGTTACTACATTTTGTTGTAATTATACAGGATATCCGTCGGTAGGTTACAGTACATTTTTGTACACAAATATTGAAAATGTCCCATACACTTTTCAAGCAATTTCTTGCAAAGTTTACCAAAAATATTTGTAGTGTTACCTAGAATTTTTTTTTTGTAATTAGTTTCCAAACATTGTTTTGTAAAAGTGCAAAACATATTTTGCTGTGTACGTGCAGTTTTGCTGCATATTCTACTATTTTCTCTGCGAGTTTCTTCGCTAGTTTCCGAGCTCAGCCAACGAGAGCAAGGAAACGTATCACGTGGCTTTATTTACATGGCAACATTATTGTTTTGGCAGTGTTAATAATACATAGAAGAAACTTTTTTGTATACAGTTTTGAGGTTATCTGTGTTATCATCAGAATTCTTCGAAAAACATTGCCAGTTTTCTTACCTTCAGGCTAACAATTCTCCTCTCCGCGGTTTTTTTTGGCCTACAATTTTAATTTTTATGATCCAAAATTAAAAGAAGTGTAATTACAGCAATCTTGCTTTGCCTTACAGATTTTATTGTTTATTTTCGCCAATTGTTAAAAATAGGTATGACTGCCGGCGTTACTAGTTACTAGCTCGTAAGGAATCCCGACAGTGTGTGGCAAAACTAGTAACGAACCCCGCGAGTAAGCAAGTTACATATCTCTTTTCCTAGCTCTTAAATAATATATTAGGAAACTCGCAGGAAAAATCATCACGTAATTGATAGCACCACACAATAATTTATCATGTGGTGTTATCTTTCAAAATGGTTGACAAATGAGTTTATGTATTCGGTAATTTGATGCTTACATAGATACTCTCACCATATATGGCGTACAAAATAGAATATGTATCGACCCATTTGATGCTTGTAAAAGATAATTTCACTATAGCCAGTTTGGTCGAAACTGGACAAACAGTCTGGTAGAAATTGCAATTAAACCTAAAATATTTATGCAGGCGTCATTTATAAGAAAGTGCCTAAACGGTTTAAAATGCATATACGAACATGACTAACAATGCCATTAATTATATGCCAAATTTGGCAGGAATTGTTTGTGTAGTTGCCGAGATACAGCATAAGAGATCTAAAATAATATATTAGCGAAACTCGCAGGAAAAATCGTCCCGTGTGCGCCGGGATTTATTAAGGCGTCCTTCGTTATAGAAACAATTACAATAATGCTCTCAATGGAGTAAAACTACTTGTTATTTTGTTTGACGTGCCGTGATCCAGGTATCTTTTTTTTTTTTTGCCTCCCGATTGCATTTTCCATCTTTTTATCGCAGTCATGGAAGGTAAACATAATGTTCGAGGACATAAAACTAATTTATACTCCTGCTCGTTTACCATTCACAGCTACTGCCTTTACGCGTTTACAGGTGCTTTGAGCAGCGTCCTGTGTAAGGAGGAGAGAACACAGCTCTGAACCACGAGTTCCATCGGGCGTTCACTGGTAATGGGAACAGATTTGCTGCTTTAAAATAATTACCTTTGAAAACTATATTCATACGAACTCCACTGCATCCGTTTGACTGATCTAAGTAATTACTTAGTACCGGTAAAGTTACAGCAGCATCTTCACTTGTCGAATACCGGCGTGCACGCGCGTATTGTGTACGCGTGCATGCGTATGACCTGTTAGCTTAACTTTCGTATAAGTTGGTATATTTTGTTGATAGCGTTTAATATTTTCCATTTTTATTATCAAGACACGCAATTAAATTACCATTTCTTCTTTTATTTCAAATGCGTAAATTAGTGCTATTTTAGCGTGAGAATGAGCAATGTTGTCTTAACAATCCTTTTAAAATTTAACAGCTAACGTACGGTTTTCTCTGTATCTTTGGACAGTCAAAAGACTCAGTATCGTATTATCTTGTAAAATAAAAAAATACATATAATATCAAACATGGAGTGGCAGGGGGGTGGAAATAACACTGGGCAAACCGGGAACGAGATGAATCAACATAGCTACAGGCATTCCAAGCACTGCGATGTGCTCCGAAATTTTCAACCTTACCTTTTCGTTAACTGAACCACTCGAGCAAAGAATATATATATGTTTTCAAGGAAACATATTAAACGGGTTACATTTTTAAATTATTTTATGGGAAAAGTTATAAAGATCAGTTTTACAAGTTTTAGTTTTACGAAAATATTTTGTACCACAAATGTGTGTCACACAACAGTTGATGCGGAATATTTTGCAACGCATCAGAAGTTAATACGCCATACGATGTTATGAGAAGCGTTTCAGTTGTTTTAATCTTATAAGAACTTCTTACCCAAGTCTACCTTTCTTCATATTAATCGGCGGATAAATTTTTTTACGTGATATTTAACGAAATATCGCTACTTCTCTAATTTACAATAAGTTGTACGTTATACAACCTACCGAACATTGTGTTTGATGTACGTCAGTAATTTTATTTTCTCTACAGTTTTTTTCTTGGATTTCATATGAACACTGCATAGAGTTTCATTCATATTGGTATTTAAATGCGAATGTTCATGATTTAAGACATCTAATTTTCTAATTTTATAAACAAATTTATTAAATAATAGAGTAAATTAAAGTAGTATCTAAAAGTAAAGTATACAAAGCAGGAAAAAGCGATTCAAATTACAAATTGCATATTCCACAAAGTTTCGCTTAAAAACTCTTTATATGTGTATATATATAAATATGTATTTATATAGGCCTACATACATGTTGTCCCATTTATTTTGACCACCCACAACACCTACGTACCGGGGCTTCACTGAATAAGTGTTGCACACAAAGGTAGTATAACTCGGACGGGGAAATAATACTGCTGGGGAGTCAACCTTATAGCATTATGAATTAGTGAGTTACGAGTACCAACATAAGTTTTTTTTAAATGGTGCCATGTATCTGTTCGTCAAAAGTTCAATGAAACTCATCAAGACCTATTCAAAAATGTATCACAATGTATTAGTCTATTGAACAGATCGTTAAAAACCGCCACAGCCATTAGGACTCATTAGAGTTCATGAAGACCCGATATGTGACACCTTGCGGCACGATTGCACTTCATGGTACAGTACAGTATGACGTTGACGCTCTGCATTTGATGTAGAGGCGATGTAAACAGTGCAGGTACCCAGAGTTGTGTACCCCATTCCACGAGGTTGCGCTTAGAGGAAGCAAAGGAACACACGTGGCCTGACAACTACTCAATCAGTCATCCGTGTGCAGTCGAATGCAGTACACTGCAAGGTAAGAGTTGTCGTAATGGAAATGTTCTGCAACAACGAGAAGGTAGAAATGCTGTTCATATATGGAGAAAGTAAGTTAGCACATGAATGTGTTTGTATTATTTTACAGTACAGTGTAGTACGTTCAAGTGTGTTGTACGGAAACCCGCACACACAGTTCTGTTATTACCTTTATCAATAGCTTGGTTTGCTCACTCGTTGTCCATTCTGTTGAGGGTCAGCGTAATGCTAGTCAGGTGAAGCAACTCTACAGAGAGCGATGCCCTGATAAAACCCCACCTTCCAGACGGATGTTCTCCCATCTCGTTGTGAAACTTTGTGAAACGGGCAATTTGAACCCACAGCAATGCAATAATCGTTGGATAACTCGCACATATGAAGTTGCTAAGGTTGCCGTTCTCTCTCCTGTAGCAGTTAATCTACACGTCAGAAAACAAAAGTGTGATGCCGAAATTGGCATTTCGAAACGAGTTGTTATGATTTTGACATTTGTTTGACGTAATAAGTTATTTATAATAGTTATGTAACGAACACTATATAAAAGAGGATTATTTAACATTAAGGCTGTACAATATTATTTCAATATAAATATTATTGAATATGAACGAGGGGAGGGAGCTATACTAATATACTGAAATATTAAATGATATTATTTTATAAAGATTTAACCAGCCACGTTCTGAGTAAAGCATATTGGAGAGTCCCCACCTTGTAATTGAATCAGGAGGCTGATTAAGATGGCGTAAGTCAACGGCCGGATACACCCATATTCAGTGGTCTTTTCGTTCCAATGGCCCAGCGACAAAAGACATCGCCTACGGAATACACTGTCCCATATCGGCTGCGTTGTCACCGTTTACTGGCCGTTGGAGGGGATTTCTGTGGTTTGCGATTTCGTAACTAATTTCAGCTATCACGGCCCGTGTCCTGGATAAATAAGTGAAGGTGTGATCAGGCAGGCCACTCAGCTAAGAGCCTGACCACAACTCGTAATAGAGTGCACATCGCATTCTTAAGCGTCACACATTCCATCCCTATCATGTACACTTACACGAAGAATTGCATGGGAATGATTTCCAGAATCATGTAGAGTTCTGTCAATGGGCGCAGCATCAAATTATCGCCAACACGAACTATTTTTCGGATGTTCTTTTACCGATGAATCGTCTTTCTCCAACTCAGGCCACGTGAATACGAGGAACATGCATTATTGGGCCGTCGAGAACCCACGATGGCTTCGACATGTCGACCATCAGCATCAATGGAGAGTTAACGTCTGGGGTGGGGTGGTTGGCAATAACGTTATGGGGCCATATTTCGAGAATAGCAACCGAAGCAGCAGGGAGTATACCCCCTTCATACAAAAAATTCTTCCTGATATTCTGAAGGAGACACCTCTAAGGAACAGAATGATAATGTGGTACCAGCACGATGGATGCCCAGAACATAATGCCGTGTATGTACGTCGTATTATGGACCGAAAATATTCTGGTATGTGGAGTGATCGCGGAGGACTAATTCAGTGGCCTGCGCGGTCTCCTGACTTTAACCCTCTGGGCTTTTTTCTTTGGGGTTACCTCAAAGTCACTGTCTATCGAGATATTCCAACAACTACAAAGAACATGCAGGAACGTATTGTGTGAGATTTTAATGCTTTTCAGCAGACAACACTGGATGAATCAGTGTTGTCATTCATCCAGCGAATGAATTTGTGTATCGCTGCCAATGGTCACCACCTTGAATGTTCTATCCCTTGCAGTGCTCCTATGGATAGTATTAAAAACGGACAGTGGAGATCCCACTTTCTGTGTCATATTTCATGTTCATGTTATGACAGTGTGCATTGTGCTACATGTTTAAATATGTACTGACGATCTTCATTGAAAGGTTGGCCAAAAGATACATTGTGCCATTTCAAATACTGATGTTAGTACTCGTATTTCACTAATAAATAATGCTATATATCTGACTCCCCAGCAGTATTATTTCCTCCTTCCATTTATACAACCCTTGTGTGAAACACTTTTTCATTTGGAGCCCCGGTAGGGAGTGATTGTGGGTGGTCATTATAAATGGGACAACCTGTATATATAAATATAAATATATATATACATATATATATATATATATATACATAAACTCACACTTCGGTTTCTATTTAAAGTAAAAGCGTTTTCTCTCTTCCTAATACCACTTAATTGTTTTTTTTTTACAAAAAAAGTTTACTAGCTTACACTGTTTTGGAAAAATGTTAATACATTTAGCTAAAACCCAAAATAACTGATTTTCATTCTTCGCCAACATCATCTCAAGAAAGCTACGTTATCCACCCCCAATTAATTTATATATAACATTCCGCAATTAATTTCAGTTTAACTTCCTAACCTGTGTTGAAGATTAACAGATGAGGCTATTTAATTTAAAAACTCTATTAGATATTAAGAGGCGAAAAACTGGGAGGGTAATGAACCACAAACAATTATCAGACTTTGAACTGACAATTTTTTACACACATGTTCAAATACGTATGCCACGAAGTTTATCGAGTAATGATAACTGCAGCGCCGCGGTCTAGTTGCCTGAATCCGTCCGTTATCTTGTGAGGTCTGCTAAACTCGCATTCCGGGAAATGCATTGATATGTGTGTCCTTTGTAGGTTTGACGTGTAAACATTCTTTAATAAGAGTTAATTAAAAACAAAATTGCAAATTACTGCGCGTTAATGGCAAAGATAAGTTTCGACGATTTATTCTTAATCATTTGCAAATATATAACTTATTCACTACGCTTAACTCGAAAATTAAAATTAATAATCAAAGCGAAACAGGATATTGAGGATATTATCTCAAAAACCTGGGTATAGGTAGAACTGATGTTAATGCCGCTTATACAGCTTGCATTTGAAGCTCCAAGAGATACTTAAGTTTTTCGCTGGAGCTTAAGAGTGAGTGAAAAGTAAAGAGATTTAGGCGGCTCTTAACAGCGAGGTCTTGAGAGCCGATGAAGGTGATTGAAATCAGTATGAAGCAGAGCCGGAATGAAGGGGTGGGGAAACGGGAAATCCCCGAGAAAATCCACCGACTAGTGGCATCGTCTGGCACGATTCTCACATGCGAAAATCCGGGAGTGACCCGGCGGGGGATTGAACCCGGTTCGCCTTGGTGGGAGGCGAGCAGGTGCAGTTTAAGAGCTTTTAGAAAATTATAAATGTTAGTTTTACTTTCTGTATAAAAGACAATCACACATTATTGAGTGGCTCTACGGGTGGTTGTCCCTTTATATTCACAGGCTACATAAACTGCTTTTCAACTTTCTCTTTCCATTCAAGAATGTAATTACTTAAAATTTGGGAAAATCTTTAAATGATAGTGAATTTACTACAGAGGGCAGTGGTGTCAAGAAGAACATGGACACAATAAAAAGAATTTGCACACACTATCCCATGTTCTTGCACATTTTATCTACGAGCTCATACACAAAACACGTGGACTTGAAAGATGCGCTTAATAAAAATGCAAAATGCTATTACTTTTAATTGATGACCATATAGCATTTTTAACTTGGTCGAAACATTTTCTTTTGAAACAACCGCATTCAGGTGATTTAGTCACCATGCTTTTATTTGTTACCAAACATATCGGTACAAGAAAAAAATATTTTTTCCTCTTTTATCTCCTTTAACTCTGTACGATTCATGAATATACTCTGTGACTGCATTCAGCCTGGTTGTCATAGATATCATTCAAAGCAAGCTTCCATCAAATTTACTTCAGTCTAGCAAATACTGCTTATTTCGTATTCCCATTTCACGGATCTAATAACAACATGCCAATAAACTAAATACTGTAGTCCTAACAATCTTCCTTGTCTAGAAGTAAAACGGAGAGTGTACGTTCCGGAATTTAATTATAATATCATATAGTAGCGCTTTAAAGTAACCCAGATATTTAGACAAAAAAAACTAGAACAATAGACGTTAATATCACAAGTGATGTACACAAAATTATGTTAGAGACAGGCCACTCATAGCGCATCACGCATATGGTGTAATCATATATGTCACTCACTAACTTGCTTTCAGAAGGAGGGAAAATGTGCTACGTCTTCACACACACACACACAAACACACACACACACCTAGAATAAGTGACAAAATAAGAATATCATTCTTACCGAAGTTCAAAAATCTTCGTGCAGGAAGCACAATCACAAAATTATTAATTATTTTATGTTCTGAAATTGCTCGTGTACAAAATGGATTTCGAATACAGGTTACTGATTGCGTGATTTCATTTAATTTTAACCGTTATGTATTGCTCGAAACTTGTCAATTATTGATGGATTTCCTTCATTGAGAAACTCCTAGAAATCAGAACTAGCTATAACGCTATTGCTGATGACTGAAGAACCATACTGTATCATAATGGTTAAAATTAAAGGAAGGGTACATATAACGGTTAACATGCCTTCTGACCACATATTTTCACATTTATTTAACTTGACGGGTTATTTAAAATGAAAGCTGGAAAGCATTTATCATATAAAACTGACGTTATTCGTTGCGAACGTGAAAATGTTGCTTTATTTTGACGTCTATTATTTAGAGTAGTGAGCATTTCTGCTTTGGCATTTACTGCGACCACAATTGTTATTTGTATCATAAAAACTGTTGCAACAGTAGGTGCATCCTCAACCATCAAAGAAGTCCGTGACATCACTAAAGGGTCAAGTGTTTCACTATCCAATATTCTGCCCACCGCAGCCCAAACATTATGATGTTCCTACCATAAAAAAAATAAAAATGTGAAATTGAATTTATGCACTGTGTTTAAGGCATAGAACAAATATTAGCATGAACTAGTAAACTTACATTTATGTGGTGTGGCGTAAGATGATGAAATATTTCCGCACACTGTTAATAATTGTGACTCAACACTTCGACACTTATGCAGTAACACATTAAATGTTATGAACCTTCGTCCTTCTGTGTCCGTTTCCTTCATGATAGATAACTTTTAGATTTTCCTTTTTTTGCTCAGAGCTGTTATCGCAAGTATTCTTGCCCATTACAGGACTCCGTGTACGACTGCATACTCGAAGGTGGGCCAGCGAGAGTGCGAGGAAGTGAAATGCTGCTGGGATTCCAAAGCCAAAGAATGCTACCACTCCATCCCAGCCCGCCACGGCTACCTGTGGAGCTCGTCTCAGGGATTTACAAAAGTGGTGCAGAGCATGGACCTCGACCTGTCCGCTAGGTTGTCACGCACGCCTCTACTCACCAGTAGCTACCCTCGGCTGCGGGCTTCGTTGAGATTCGTGTCTCGAAGCCACCTGAGGATCATCATTGGCACTCCCAAGTCGACACTGGTTACTAGTGTGCAGCCGTCAAACACGAATGACTCAGACTTGGAAGTGTACATGGCCAGCCCTGCCTTCGCCTTCGAAGTGTACAGGAAAGATAACGATTCCAGAGTGGCACTGATATCCTCGACGAGAAGTCCTCTTGTCGCCAGCGTTAATTATTGGGAAATAGGCTTGCGGTGCCCTCCACAGGGAGCTGCGTTTGGTCTCGGTGGACTCGAGCCCAGCAACACCACTTTACTGTACAGTTCGTCTTCGAGGTCTGCCAGCTTCCCGTACTTCATGTGTCTCGGGCCGGATGGAAAGGCGCATGGAATAATGATTAGAAACTCGGGGCCAGTGGAAGTTTCTTTCGTGAAGAAATCAAAACTCTTCATTCTAAGGGCTTTGTCTAATTCAGGTTGGGATATCAACATACTTTCCGGTCCCAAGCCTGGCGATGTCGTGAATCAATTGACCGAAATAGTTGGCAGGCCAAAACTACCCCCGTATTGGGTACTTGGCTTTCACGTCTGCAGGGACTTCTCTGACGGAATGAATTCTACAAACTTAAACACAACTGTTATCATGGATGAGTTTCTCACATTTTTCAACAGTTCGATTTCACAGGGTTTGCCATATGACTCAGACTGTATTCACGAGAGGTTGCTCAACCACCTTAACTTCACTGCATCTGCTGACGTGATCAGCCAGTTTTCTGCTGCGTTCGACTCTCTACATACCAATGGGAAAAAGTTCCTGCTATCGTTACCACCGCAGGTAAGTGGAAACAATTTTTTATATTGCAAAATACACATCTACCCAAATTAATCATAAAACAATAGGTTACAAAATACGATGAAAATATTTAACTTATAGATCCTTTTTTAAAATTGTAAGCATATTTATAAATTAATGTGCATAACTATTTATTGAAAATAAAATGTAAACAATAACAATCAAACTCCAGAATAGCACACCACCTATTTCAACTAAGAGTGTCTCCAACTTTAAGAGGTCAGTTGAGTTGAGAGGTGTTGGTCGGCGCCGCTTAACAGTGACGAAGAAATGAGCATGGAGCAACAGCGGAATGCATGAACGAGAGAAACGGGAGTACCCAGAGAAATCCCGTCAGTCAATGGCAACGTCCGCCACGTTACACATATACTGTGATCCGGGTGACCCAGTCGGGAATCGAACCCGGTTCGCCTTGGTGGAAGGCGAGACTGCTGCACCACCACGGTTCCGTGACCAGTTTTATAAAATACTTATTTATTTTGATATTTAAGAATTCAGAGATTAATGGCCGCAATGGAATTTAGTATTTTTTTTATGATAAACTCGTATTTTCATTACTACTTCCCATGCTAATTTTAAATTATACAGTTTTAAAGCAGTGGCGACATACGCCAATGCTGTTCAAGATAAACTTCACTTTAAAAAATTTTGAAATTTTGAAATTTCAAAAATTTTGAAATTAAAACAAGGTGGCCAACACTTCAAACTTAAGATGCTGTAAAACAATTTTCTTTTTGTTGACATGTGAAATAAATGTTTGAATACGAAACATGTTCCCTCAAAACTGAATATGCTACGAAATTTGTGAATTGCATGTATGATAATTACAGAGCAAATAAATAAATATTTAGGTTTACAGGACATTGTGAATAAAATTATTCGAAATAAAAAAGTTGCACTGTTACAATGAAGTTACTTTACAAATTTTTTTGGGATCATGGGAGCTCAAATAGCACGAAAACGTACATCCAAAAGATTATTGCAACCTTGAGTGCATGGAAAACGATTTAAAAATAAGGTTTAAGCAGTATAAAGTACGCAATAAAATGTCGGTAAAATGCAATTAAAAAACGCCATTTCAAAAGTAAAAAATTACTTCTAATTAAAATTACACTTCAACATAATGTTTTTTTTCAGAACATAACTGAAAGAAATAAGAAATAAAAAAAAGAAGAAGCAAAAATGTGCATTGGTTACGATTTTACTAGGAATTCTACGAAAACTGACCTCACTCAGGTCGAATAAAAATTACCCTTACAGTTTAATAAGGAAAATGATGTAGCTACTGCATACATTTCTCCAAAGTGTATATATAACCTTAAATGTGTGGATAACAGAAGGTAACGTTTGATGAATTTACTGATGTAGGCTGTACAAGGTAAAGGGAGAGCACTTTTGAGGCCCTAGTTTACATTTCCTTTCAGCCATTTTTTATCTTTCAGCCACCTTTTTAAATAAATATTGCTATGTATGTAATAAACTTAATGTGTACATTCCCGTGCACTATGTAAACGTCTGCGTCTAAAATTATGTATACTTAATTACTATTATTCCAAATGAGAGGGCTTTCAAAAGTGTTCACTTTACTGTGAATAGTCTATAAGTAAGTGTACAAATAATAAAATGCACTTGATTTAGTATTTACAAAAATACAATTATTTCAAATTAGACACAAAATTATTTGAAATAAAGGAAAGTTAATATGTAAGTTGCCTCCCGCGTGAACTGAAAGTGGTTCCACTTAGTAAATGTGTATTAGAAGAAGGGTATAAAAGAATGTAATGCTTTTATGTTTCGAATTTTTATTGAAACTCTTGTCAAGTCACAAATTCATTCGTTTATGATACAAAAATCTACAGGATGATTCCTGAGGAGTTACCGCCACTCACATGCCTTATTCCGTACTTCATTTGGAGCAAAATATGTCATATAAATGTGGGTCCTATTCCCAATATTTACAGAGAAATTTTACAATCAATATACCTACTCTACAGCGGAAAGGAGTTTTCAACACAGTTTCAGCATTAATGTGTGGCGTGGTTTCCTACACGAACAGCTGATTGGGCCATTCATTTTCCCGGGACGCTTGATTGGTGTGGTTTATCTACAATTCTTTCAAGGAGAACTGCCGCTGCTACTTAAGGATATTCCGTTAGCAGTGTGACGTCGTATGATCTTCCAGCATGATGGTGCACCTCCTCACTTCCACCGTGCTGTGGTTGAACACTTCCTTGAGAGATGGATAGGACAAGGCGGTTTTCACCCCTGGCCTCTTCGATCACCGGATCTATCACCACTAGATTTTTGCGTGTGGGGATGGGTTAAGGATAGTGTTTACCAAAGGACTGCACAAACACGTGAGGAACTACTTGCGCGTATCATGCATGCCGCTACAGAAATCGAAGACAGCCGTGTTCGTCTACGTAGAGCAACACGTGCGGTTCATAAGCGCGCGGCCAAGTGTATGTAAGTAGACGGAAACATTGTTGAACATATTTTGTAAGCTTGTGTGACGCAATTGTGATTCTCAACTGTAAACAATATGGTCTTATAATACATCACTGTATTTAATTTTGAAAAATGATCTAAGGAATAGGCCCTATGAGTGGCGGTAACTACTCGTGAATCATCCTGTATATCTTCGAAACTATGAAAACCATTATACAAATTTGGAACAAGAGATCGTAAAAAAACTTATTTAATTATGTCCTATATGTCACCCACCAAATAATTACTTAAGGGTTGATTTATATTATAGCCACTTTAATGAAAATATAACTTTCATTTACTAGAAAAAGGATGTTTTTCGTTTGGTTTTACGGGTTGTCATAAATGTATTATAATACCCAGATTGTTATTAATTAATATATCAACTTTTGACACAGAAATATTTTAATTTTGTGAAACCTTTAATTACGTTTTAAAGATATAGCTGAAAGTTTATTTTAGGAAAATATTACAGATTAAAATTTTCTTTAAATGGTTAGGAACTAATTTGTGTGGTTAAGTAAAATAAATGTACATTGACGTTTGATTTAGTAAATTATTTCCTACATATACATTACAGATATTTATTTTATTTGCATTAACAAGCTAACTTTTTTTTAACTTGGTTTGAAGCTGTGTTGAATTCGTTTGATTTCCCATTCAACATTCTTTGATTTTATATAAAGCAAAAATTGTTTTATTAATATAAATACAATTTCTGGAATAAACTAATTTTAAGTAATTTAGAAATACGTGTCAGTGAAGAGAAGCGGCTCTTAACATCGAGGTCTTGAGTATGGAGCAGCATCGGAATGCAATGGCGCGGGAAACGGAAGGTCTCCGAGGAAACCCGCCGACCAGCGGCATCGTCAATCGTCTGGCACGGTTCCCAGTGCGAATATCTGGGAGCTACCTCGCCGGGAGTCGAACCCGGTTTACCTTGTTGGGAGACGAGCACTTAAGCAGCTGCACCACCGTGGCCCCATAAAGCCTGTATCAGTTATTTGCGTGTAACTTTATATACTTATATAAATGTAACGAAATATAAGTGAACCCCAGATCGTTGAAATATTTTATGCGCATAGTTTTTACATGTTCGTAATAATTTATGGAAAAATCTTTTGCATTTGTGGGACGAAATAATGCAAGAATCTGTTGCTTTAGCGACCTCAGGAGCCATCTGAGAAAATACATTTCAAACTTTTGATTAAACACCAATTAAATTTATTTCAAATTAATTAGGAAACCATAAAGCATATTACATATACATATTATATTGTACAATATTTATGACACTCCGGACAAACTAACTGCCTAGTTGGCACACACTTACTACTTTGTCGGGAAAACATAATTACCAAGTTGGGAGAAACCGTCTTAATGGTAGATATAAATTTTCTACTTTACACAACTGTTTTCAGAAACAACATTTCACATTTTAAGTTAGATTCTGTGTGTAGTATATTTCAATGTATTTATTTAAAATCATTCTTAAATGTTTTTTAAGGTTTTAAAAATAAACAAGTTATTTCGCAAGAAACTAAAATAATATAAAATTACTTTTGACANGTTAGATTCTGTGTGTAGTATATTTCAATGTATTTATTTAAAATCATTATTAAATGTTTTTTAAGGTTTTAAAAATAAACAAGTTATTTCGCAAGAAACTAAAATAATATAAAATTACTTTTGACACATTTTTTAAATGTTTTTTTACTAATAGTACTAAGTNCACATTTTTAAAATGTTTTTTTACTAATAGTACTAAGTCTTATACAAAGGGAATTATTTAGGCATAGGCAGACTAAACAACAAGCTGCTTTGGTGACATTTCTGAGAAACTCAATTTTAAGTAATAGCAATTTAAGTAGACATTTTTCAGTTATGTCAGATTTGAAATATTTTGAAGTAAAAATATTTAAATTTTAAATGTTTATTTCAGTAGTTTTTTTTTCAACCCCTGCGGCTACAACAGACTGTATACTTTTCCACAACGAAAACTCGCTGTAAATTCATCTGAATTGCCTCGGATATGATAAATGTGTATGTACTGAGGAATAATTTTAAGCAATAATATAATTTCGTTCATACCGATTCGTCTGAGAAAGCGGGTGGAAATATTTTCTGTCAAGGAATGCCAAATAGCTTTATTTGCCCCGTATTACATACACGTATAGTGAAACACGCGAGGCAAGATCAGTCGAGACTGTTCCAGAGTTCTCATATCATATTTACCCTTGGATGACGAAGAATATGTAATCAGCACATGAATATTACCAGCTAACTTCCTGGAGGAAGGTCAAGTATTATTATAGAGCATGTTGCGCTAAACGAGATTGTTTGTTTGAGTTGTAAGGCGCACAGCTACGAAACTGGATGTCTAAATATGGCCGAAATCTTTGACTAAAGTGGGCACTGATCCACTACGATAGACACTCAGGGTTGGTAAATTATAGGTCACTAGAATAGCCACATATTATTTCTCAGCAATCATAACCATTGAAGACACCATCAGTTAAAATATTTTAGCGAAACGCTGCGTCGAAAAATTACTCCACATACTAAGGACACCGTAGAGTTAAATTTCAACTATAGTCCATTCACGGTTACTTCACGCTTTTCTGGAACCCTGCTAAATTACTACTTCCAGAATATTCCTCCTCCTTGCGCAAACAAAGCTTAACCGAGTCTATAAAATTACACCAAATGGACAACGCACCGTGTTCGTGCGCACTCAATCATAACTAATATTATAAATGCGAAAGTGTGTTTGTTTGTTTGTTTGTCCTTCTTTCACTTCGCAATGGAGCAACGGATCAACGTTATTTTTTGCACAGAGATAGTTGGAGGGGCGGGAAGTGACGTAGGCTACTTTTTACCACTTAAAAATATTTCATTCCCCCAGGAAAATGTTTTTAGTAAAAATAGCGCTCGGGGTACAATGCTGTGTCAATGTAAGTTTTTAATGTGGAATGAAAGCACAATGTCACACAAAAAAACGCGATAGATGCCCTAAACCGAACACTACAGGATATACGAAACAATACAGACATAATGGGAGGAATGGTTGTATTACTGACTGGTGACTTCCGCCAAACTCTACCGGTGATTCAGAGGGGCACACATGCAGATGAATTCAAAGCCTGTCTCAAGTCGCCAAGCTTATGGGCAAATGTCAAGAAATTCAGTTTGAGGACAAATATGAGAGTGCACCTCTACAATGACGTTGATACAGGGCATTATGCTGATACACTATTAAAAATTGGAGATGGGCGGTTAGAAACAGATGCCGAGGGCTGTGTGACACTAATGAGGGATTGTTAGTAATTTGGTGCAGAGTGATACGGAACTGATTGATAGCGTTTACCCATATCTACAAAGAAATATAAATGACGACTAGTGGCTATGTAAAAGAGCGATTCAAACATCAAAAAATGACATCGTTAGTGCTCTGTTCTGTGTTTATGATTAGTGTCTGTCTACTAACAAATACCGTTATTTCTCCTTATAAGTTTGTTACTATTACCACGCGAGCGAAGCCGCGGGTAAAAGCTAGTGTAATTATATTTTGCATAGGAACTATTTATCAATGTAGGCATTACAATCATTAATACTTTTTCACTTTTTCTTCATATTAATTATAAATGTGATATTATAATTTATTAATTAAATATAAATAAATTTTTTAATTAACCAAACATACGGTACTTGTACGTTAATGCAAGTGTAAAACGATTGTGATAAATGACATATTTAGGAAATAACCAAACACGTCATACATGGGGTGATTTTTTTCAAAGGTTTGATTCAAAATGTGTGAAGAAATCGCGAATAGACTATACCAAATTCTCTTCAGTAGTTTATGAGATTACCACCAAAAAGAGTGAACAACATAAACGAAATATCCGCAGTTACCAACTAGTGATTCTTATGCATTTTTTTCCGAAGGTGTCTGAAGGAGACGGGGGCAGCTTCATACGTAAAGTGAATGGCTCACTGTACGAGGGCGAGTACAGAGACCGCAAGGTCTTCTACCCAGACTTCACGAACCCCAATGCGAGTCGCTGGATGGCTTCGAGACTGCAGATCCTCTCGTCGGCTGCTGCGAACGTGTCCAGTGTCCTGGCGGGGTTCGTCCTGACAGACAACTGGCCCGAGGATGTCTCCCTTCACGACACGGAGCGGCTGCCTTACTTACCAGCGGTGTGTATGCTCATCTATAGCGATCCTCTCTAAATTCTCTCTTTTAGGAACGTAGCACTATAAATGATGTCACGCATACCTTCAATAAATTCAATCGACTTTATGTCACACACAGTTTACTTGTTCTTAAAAAGGAAAGCTTATTACGACTTCTTCTTGTCTACATTTTCGTGTGTGCATCAAAGCTTGTATTTAATTTTTATTACTAAGTCGGATATTCCTTAATCTTTCAAAGAAAACTGCAATTTAAGAATTGCAAAACCCTTTGGTTTGAAAATTAACATTTTTGTGAAAAACTAACAGTCAGTATAGGCATTTAATTTAACTGCGCAGTTATTAATCACTTGTAATACACATGTCTTACGAAGAAAAACTAAAACACATTGGTGTTATTTGCTCTGATTTTGATGAAAAATTTTCTTAGTATATTATTTATTTTTTGATGATTCCAAACTGTTGTGATTAAATTTCGTGATAATTGCCCTCACTTAACGAATTTTATGCAAGTGCTCACTTTATATTTTAACGGCATTACGGACCAATAAAACTATGAACTGTGGAAAAGCATTTACTTATTTCGCGTAATATTTGTTTAAAGCTATTTTTACTTTTGGGAAGCAATAGATTTTGGAGGAAATTAACTCATAAATTAGTTTACTTTTCTGATTACTGTAAGTATCTGTATTTAACAGCTTTTAATTATTTCCGCCATTACGTAAAATTTTGGTCATTAAGTAATTTTATATAAAAATTACGTTATTAATGTCTAAAATCGTAATGTAAAATAACGATTTTTTTTCTCCATTAAATCAAACGCGACACGGGACAGAAAATAAAAGCTACTGTTGTTTTCATAGTATTCGTTGTTAGAAATGTTTCAGTACCAAGAACCATTTCATGATTTTTATGGAAATTGCACATTTTTTCTTTTATGAACCTATAATAATAACATCTATTTTTATTTATACAGGAACTAACTGATCAATAACTATTTTTTTATCACAAAATAACGGCATTGAATTTTGTTATTTCACTGAAAATACCGCAATAAAATGCCAAAAAAAAAAAAAAGCGAAAATATTTTGATTTTGAGAAATTCACATTTTAATATTTTCCGTTCAAATAATTAACACAAAACACATTACCTGGAAATATTTTAGTTTCTATATAAATAGGTAAAGTTAAAAAAATAATGTTTAGAATCCTACATAAGCTGTACAATTATATTATTAACAACCTTATTCCAGAAGAAGCACTTTATAAGCATTGTGTATTAATTACTTACTCTAGAAATTATATTGTAAATTTTTTTTTGTCTGGTATACTATATGGTAGATTACAAGCCTTTATATTATTTAGTATTATATAATATGATCTCGAGGTTCTGTTTCGAAATCCGAATAAGCCATCGATATATATATATATATATATATATATATATATATATATATATTCCGTCAGATTTGTTCTTATAAACTCGATTTATCTAACACGAACCCACCTCCGAGGTAGCAGACATACACAAGCGGGAAGTATCAATATAATCTTATACATATACAGGTAGTCAGCATACGTTGTGCTTAGACACTTTCCAAACACAAACTAATGAATTAGGAAATTCAAGTAGTAGGCGAAGACTTTAATTCAATACAGTGGTGGCTTTCACTCAGTCTGAAATATGATTATGTACATTACCAACACATGTACTGCACATATCCAGCCTTGCAGCAAAGTTCCAAAACGGACCTCCAAGGTTTAAAAAACTAATAATTTATGCCCAGATCTTAAATTTTTTGATGACCTGAGTGCCTGAATAGTAAACAAGCACAGTCATACGTTACCTTTTAACGTCTGAGATCTTTTTTATGCTCAGGTCATGTGAAACTTGGGGCTATGCAGCGACAGAGATAAAATTCTCCAGCCTTATGAAAATTGGCAGTAGGGGTCAGTGCATAGCGAATTTTGTGTTTGAGGAAATTGAATAAATATGTTTAATTTAAACTGCCCCTAGATTTACTAACGCCAAAAAGCCACCACAGTTAATTAAACTCGTGAGTAGCAAAAACTCAGCTGATTTGCCATAGTAAAACGCGGGCAGCCCGGGGTTTGAATTGCACAAGTTATGCGCCTTGTGTGGAAGTCCCGAAGGGCTGTAAGCTGTCTAAGTTTAGCCTGATAGCATAAGCGGAAACTTTGCAATGAACAACGAGTTGAAAAATATATATAGACATCGAACCAATCGTTCCTCTTCTATTAAAGTTCCTTTTACCCCAGAACATTAATCTAATCCTCATATAGCCACGTGTGAGAAAGATAAAAATATATTAAGTTGGGAAAGGAAATTATATTTAACCGAATATGGAAACAAAAGAGTGGGGTGATCAGTTTTTTTGATCGTACATACATTTAGCAATACTGTCAGGATTGAAGTTTTAAGTTAACGATGACTCAGGTACCGCCACTGTAGAAGACATGGCGGCTTATATGGTCAGAGTTAATGTCCCCCAGGCACCGACTATAAGGTGCGTGGAGGTTGCAGGTTTGGTAATGAGGTAGACTATTACTGTTGTATTTTGAAGTACGAATATATTGTCTCGTATATATTCACAAATACACAACATCAAAACTTGAGAGGTGTGGTACTGTGCTAGTTCGGTTACTCGGATTTACTGGGCGAATTCTTGGTTGAGTGGGGCTTCTGTGACGATGATTGTCATACTTAACTCAGTGGTGAGTGCTGTCAGCTATGGTGGGCAAGCTCCGGCGGTGTGGTTGGCCTTGGCAAGGCCGCANAGAGCTCCGAACAAAGCCTTCCACCACACGTGTTCTCGCTTAATTGTCGGCACGTGGCGCCTTGTAGGGGTGGGAAGGAGGGGAGGGGCGGGGGTAATACCTCGGCACCAATACAGCTCGTCAGTATTTCTTCCGTGGTGCGTATTTTCTGCGTTCAGGCGAACTACACGTGATAATTTGCTGATAACTCGAAAAAGCCCTGCACTCCACAGATCTCGCGGTGGGCGAGAGGTGTCCAAGGTGAAGGGGGTGAAGGGGGAAGGCCTACGCTTCAGCTCCACGTGTAACGGAATTTTCCACCTGCCAGGTTCCACGTGCCGCCTCGAAGGC
>NQII01001063.1:278689-330461 GCA_002778355.1 Clitarchus hookeri
GGGGGGGGGGGGGTGAGGGGTTGTGGTTGTGAGCCAACATCGTCCTATAATCCCTAAACCGTCACACGACAAAGTAAACAAAAAAATAATAAAATAAAGTAGCAACTAGAAACCAGGTATAACTTAAAGAGAGCATGAGATACGAAACAATTACTGAATATATTACCACAGTAATTAAAAAAAATTTATCCACTAGCTGAATCATATATATTGTTTCAAATTAAAATAAACTGTGTGTGTAACAGCTCTTTCCATTGGTTTCATTCAAAGTTTAATTAACGTTTTTGATTTCCATGTTTAATTGTTTCATTTCTCGCACCGTCTCTTGTAATAACTTATCTGTTGGCACCAGTCTATCGCCCCTGCTTCTGTTGAGACCAAAACGTTGGCATCTTTAAGTGATCAGTATTAACTGATGATGCAAAGCTTACTACAGGTTTATTAATCAGTAGGTCTTAAATTTAAAGGCGTTCTTCAGAATAACTCTCGTATTTCGCGATTTAACGTTTTAATTACACTGATTTGACTTGCTATTGTTTTATGTGGTTAAAAATTAATGGTTTCTTTTGAAAGAAAGAAATGCTACTTGGTTGCGCCGTGCCCGCCACTACGACGTCGTATCGGAGTGACTCTCTGAGGTTGTACCAATCAGCTGAGGAATATCGCCGCGGTGGCGGGGTTAGAAATCTATCTCAAACAGTTGCTCATCATGCGAGTGACTGCTGGACCCTCATCTCCATGTTGCGTCATTCCACAAATTACCCGTCTCTCATTGCAACTAGACGGACGAGTCTTTCATAACTTTCGCGACTCTCGGCGCCTTTGTGTGGCATTTTGTGGCACATTCTGTCGCACACGCTCTTCTGATTTGCATTCAGAAAACTTTCTATGGCAAACTCCCATCTTTTCCTTGCTTCTAATTGGCGTTTCTATTATTATTGTTATTTCATTTGATTATAAAGTAAAAATTTGGTCTAACTTTAATACTGTGATTAAACATCATATTTAATCTATTTTGTAGTTTAAATGGCACTTTTAGTTGCATCTCTTCTTCAATACGTTATTATATTTGCTCTTAAACATTCTAGACGGCAGTGCCTGTTCTTTACTTTAAGAAATATTGGTTTAAACTTTATTTTGTGTTTGCCAAGAATCACTATTTGTTAAAAATAATTTGTCTTATGTAAATTTATTTCGCACCAATAGTATACTTAATGCAATATTGTGCAAACAAAATTAGTATTCTAATAGGCAATCTGGGATCTTTTAGTGACCACAGAATGGCCATTCGATGTATTGAATCACCATGCGCTTGAGAACTTCCGGTTGTTGGTAATATTCGTGGTGCTAAGTTTGCCTTCTTTCCTTTTCGGGAAACCATCATAATGTCTGATTCACACGTAAGTCAATCAGGCTCAATAGAGAGAGCAGAAAACTTGAACAGCCAATCAGAAACTGTCCTTGTTTTCCACTCGAACCACGCTGAAAAATTGCGTGAGTGTGTGAGTGAAGAGATTTGGATGGTTCTTAACATCGAGGTCTTGAAAATCGATGAGAGTGAAGCGAGTATGAAGCAGCGCCGGAATTAAATGGTGGGGGGAACGGGAGATCCCTGAGAAAACCCGCCCACCAGCGGCATCGTGCGGCACGATTCCCACATGCGAAAATCCGGGAATGACCCGGCTGGGGATTGAACACGGTTTTCCTAGGTGGGAGGCGAATATTATAACCACTACGCCACCGCGGCCACCTGGAAAGATGAGTTCGCGTCAATATTTCTGCTGGCGGAAAGAACAGACTTCACCGATATTTCGCAGAAGTCAGTTGCTTTACATATTTTATACCACCAGTTTGTTAGATAATAAACGTACATATATTGACGCATTAGCATAGAATAGTTAAATGTATTTATTTATTATGAATTACGTAACCATAAACGTTAATTCTATTCAACATTTGTATTAAATAAATGAAGTTTGGCATTGAACCGAAAGGCATCAGTAAGATTTAAATAATTTTTGTAAGCCTGAAACCATATTAAAATCTCGTGAAAATCGTTTTTAAAAATTCTGTACAACAATGTATTAATAAACTAAAGTAAAAACATGAGAGCTTCTAGTTTATTGCTCATCACATATCTTAGAACCTTGGTATTGAAAATAACGAAATCAACAGCGTGGTCGTAAACAGCCTGTACCAAACAGCAAAATGGTAACACAGGAAAATCAGCTTACATGTGAACAACCACAGGTTCTGTCCGCTGTGTCTGTTCCGCGTGATAAGCCTAAATGTGAATCAAGCTTAATATGACAACTGCAAGCTTACCTGGTGAAAATTCAATCCAAATAATCATGCTTTAGAACAATCGTATTCACTGCCTTGGCAAATGTATTGATTGTGTCGATGCATTTATTACGCTATGGAACATGTAGTTATTTTAATTTTTTATCATATATGTGCTTAAAATAACTATGTTTAGAGCGGTACGAGATCTCTGCACAGTTCTTGAAGCTGTAATCTCCTATACCACCAATCGTGTCAGACGATATCGCTGGTCGGTGGGTTTTCTCGGGGACCTCCCGTTTCCCCGCCCTTTCATTCCGGCGCTGCTCCATACTCGCCTCACTTCACCCTCGTTGGCTCTAAAGACCTCGTTGTTAAGAGGTTGTGTCACCCCTTGTCCAGAAATTATTCGTTTTAGTGTCATAACAGGAGAGTCAGGGTCATTACTCAAAATATTTTATTATAGAAAAATCACATTTATAGTCACGTGCAAATTTTTATACCTGATGGTTAATACGTGTTCCCTGGTTGTCATTAAAAGGTAATAATTAATAAATATATTAAGTTTTGTATTAAGTTAACTGTTGGATAAATATGCATTAGTATTTCATATTATGTCCGAAATGAATGGTAAGGTAATCAGCTAAGATTATGTTGTCACATTTATTAATAAATCGACCTAAATCTGAATTAGGAAGAAATAAATATAAAATTCAATAAGATGGCTGACACGAGGTTTTAAGAGCTACACAAATCTCTTCACTCCTAAACTACCACGTGAATGAATCCAGCCTAATGGAAGCGGCGAGGTGCTGGTACGGCAATTCTGATCCCAGAAGAGCATTGAACCTTTAACTTTATTATCAGCATGAAACCATACTTGGTGTATCATTGTTTCAGTCTTCTTACCTACAAAATTTAACTTTCCCGGCATGATAGTCTTAAGCGAACCATAGACAAGTTCAACAAGAATTAAAATAAATCTACCTTAAAATTCTTCGATAAATTTTATTTTAACACACCTGAATACTAAAGGAAATAACAAATACTAATGGATTGTTGTTAGGGATAGCTTGTTTCATATATTGTTTTTTGCTCCTTTTAGGGACTAGTGTTAGTTAAATTTAAAATATCAAGAATTTTTCTGCTTATTTCATAAAAAAATAATTACTCCATATTGTTCGTGTTTCACAACAAAAGGATTTCAGTTAATTGCATTACAGTCCTTGCTACTCCAAGCAGTGTTTAGTGGAACTGAGGCTTAATATTCTCCTTTAGGTAACGTTTTTGAATAATTGTGTTTACTTTATACAGTTATTTTTTGGTCATGAATGTAGTTTGTAGATTCTTTCTCTCTCTTTCTCTCTCTATCATCATATTAACTAGCATTAATATAAAGGATAATTAATTACTTTTCTTGTAAAAGGAAATGCGACACTGAGGGCCCGGTCTTTTATCTTAAAATAATTATATTATAGGAGACCTCACCTAGCGGAGTACGATCCGCACCTTCATTTCGAATGCCCATGACGCAGGGGGCGGCTCACTTACCCAGGAGTCTCAAGGCCATCCCTCTTGGCGTCAAGTACGCGAATGTCCATCAAACCTTCCCACGGTCTATGTCAGCAAAAACGTACACCGAAGTCTTACGAAATCACAGCTTGCCACCGATTAAAAATTTTACACGCCATTATTTTGATTTATTTTAAAATATCTGATTTTAAATTATAATTCTAATAACACGACCAGCTAAAAATTTCTTGTTAATTAATATTAGTATTATGGTTAGGCAGACTTTGGTGCAGGATTCATGATTCAGGAGCCAGGAGCCACCAGCAACATCGGTTGTCAAGGTGGCCTGGGGCGGCCATGTTCAGATGGCACCGACCACCATATTGTATCTTGGTGACCTTGACCCTGTGCTTGTGACCTTGAATGACCTTAAATAAAAAAAATTAAAAAATCCAAAAATATTCTAAAAACCGAGGAACATATAATGTTACCCTACCCTAACCCTTGCTCACCCCACCAATCCTAACCAACTCCACCACCTCCACCCCCAGAACACAAAATGTTACCATTATACTCTACCCACCACCCTCACCACACCCCCCTTTCCATCACCACACCCTCGCAATCATAAAAAATATCAAGCAAAATTGCATATAATCGAAAAAATTATTCTAAATATCGAGGAACATATAATATTAACCTCACACTCATCACCTTCCCCCCCGGCCTCCACCCCTTACTGTCCACAGATATAAAAATCGAGAAAACAATAGTAAAAATTGAAAGACACTTATAAAAGTTAAGGAGAATATTACATCACTGACTACGATACCTATGTTGGATGCCAATGGTCTTTACCTTGATCCCAATAACCTATAAAACAAATAAATTAGAAAAAAATTTAAAAAATTCGAAAAACATAAAAATCGATGAACATATTAAATTATTGACTCTTATCCTGCATTTTGGATGTTGGTGAACTTGGCCTTGACACCAATAATCTTAAACCCTAAAAATTGAGGAAAAATTGCAAAAACTCAAGGAACATAATACAATTTTAGCAACATATTACATCACTGATTCCAACCACCATGTTAAATGTTGCCGAGCCTTATACATAGCCCTGTCCCTCCCCCCAAATTAATACAAAATCTTAAAAAAAAAATTTATAATCGAATAACATAACATTAAACTCACTCCCTTGCTTGCGCTCTCCGTCACCCCCAAACACATCACCTACACCACCACAAAAATTAATCATTATCCTTACGTAACAAATTATTCTTCCACCCATACCAATCAATGGAATATGTTGATTGGGCACTAAATAACGTTTTTAAGACAATTTTTTTCTACAGTATTGGACACTATAGAGTTTGCTAGTAATTTCTTTTTTTATTATCTACCATCAGAAAGCTCCCATGTCGTACATTTCCAAACCCACGATCTCACTGAATACGCACGCATTCTTCGTCTTGACCAGCCTGGCCCAGGCGAATTTGCTATAGGCATCGATGACTGTCACTACAAGTCAGCTGAGTTCTCGTGCGGAAGAAGAACCGCGGTGACAAGTTTGGGGTGCAGGAGCAATCAGTTGCGAGCTAAAGACGGACGGTCGCCATTACGCAATCAGATTGTAATGGCGACCAGCACACCGCTATACTGAACCGTGGAAGACATTGTGCTCACCACTCATGTGTGACGTCTATCTACCAATGGCGTCGTGAGCTGGCAGCTATCTAGAAATGCCTTTGGCTATATAGGCAATGGCAGCCGGCCCCGTCGCCAGTTCTAAGCCTCGCCAGAAAACATGTCTTCTTCCAGTATGCATATGCGTTGGTTGAAAGAAGTTTACCAGTCTCGCAGCTACCAGCCGCTACAGTCAACAGAATGCCAGCTCGAAGTCAATGACTACAGCGGATCTGAAAGAGAGGAAATTGACCTGCTTCCAGATCCTCGCCCAGTGGAAGATTTCGACCACTACATCTTCGATCCTAATTCGTGGTATAATTACGTACATGAAATACGACTGACATCTGTTCTTAAGACGAGTGTGGTGAGATTCGTAGCTTGACTGATGTTGAAATGTGCAATGGGAATATCATTTACGGCTCAGGTGGAATATATTTTCTCCGCAAGACACCTTCTAGCTTTTAGCAAGCTTCCCATGTGAAGATGACGAGTGCTGCGTTCACTTTTGCAGTTCGCCTTGGCCGGACGAAATTACCGAAAACTATAACGATATATATGGCACAAAAGGCATGGTAGTAAAGACAGGGACGGGCGGATGCCGACATTAGACACGCCCTGTGCATCACATTTGTGTTCTGTGTATAGAGACGAATTGTTACGTAGTGCTAAATTCAATCCATCAAATATTGTTTCTCGCCAGCGCGGTATATAAATAAAACGTGTTCATTTTCTTTAATATGTATGAAATTGAAAGGGCTCTGGTATGAATTCAGAAGGGTGAGGGTGGGGATTGGTTAGGGTTGATGGGGTGAGCTAGGGGTAGGGTAGGGTAACATTATATGTTCCTTAATGTTTAAACATTTTAAAAACTTTTTTTTAAGTTTTCTGGATTTAAGACCATTAAGGTCACGAGTACAGGGTTGAGGTCAAGTTCACCAAGATCCAATATGGTGGTCGGGTGCCATCACAACATTGCCACCCCGGGCCGCCTCGACAACCGAGGCGGCTGGTGGCTTCTGGCTTCTGAATCATGAATCCTGCACCAAAGTATTTTAACCCTATTACCAATATTGTTCGTGTTAATATTTACAATTACAGATGAAACAAGAAGTAATTGAGTTCAGTTGGATTGGGAGATTTGTACGGCTCTTAACAACGAGGTCTTGTGAGTCGAAAGATGTAACTAATATAACTAATGATCCTACTTTCCTCATATATATACAAATAAGTTTTAATGAAGTTCTTAAAAGCTTAGACGATAGCTTGTTGACAGTAATGTCATTAGAGACGAAACCAGAAACATATGCAACAGTAGTGAGACAATTGCGAATACAAACATTCCTTACTAGGGACTCGAATTCAGGAAACCTCGTACCATAAAATGGCGTGCAATCAGTTGCATTACGGAGGTCGGATTCGGAGCATCAACTTCGCATTTAATCATTCTAAGGTTTTTAATGGTAGGGTATATTAACCTGAAATATTTACAGGGCTTGATTAAAAAAAAAAGTATCTGAGGCACTTAAAACTCGGAAGTATACATGGGCTACTGTAGTGCTACTTATGCGAAGAAATTGGTTTAAATCGGCAGATTGGTCCCAGAGATATGGCATAAAAAATTAATTTTATTATTCAATGCTATCTTACAAAATTGCCTTAAAAGGTTTTGTATACGATTTTTCTAATAGATACTGCAAGCATATGACGTTTTGTTGGATTTTCTTGAATTGTTTAATAGATGTGGCAAACTTAACGAAATAATTATATGACCACCATTTTTAAAATCATTGTTTTACTTCACTTAAATAATGTAAGTTTATATGGCATTCTGTAGCACTAATGGTGTACAAAATTTAGTAGAAATTATATGAATTGTCCCGTAAATATGGCAAAATGTTCAATTTTCTTACCTGGCACTATTTTGCAAAAAGAACGGCGAAAGAGGCTCTCTGTAAGCATAATTGATACTTGCAACGAATATAGGTAGTGTAGAAAGTTTGGTTAAACTTTCTTATATTGTTAAATAGGTATAACATACTAACACAAATAATTAATTTTAACATCATTAAAAGAGGTTCTGCCGCACTTAAAACATATTAGTTTACATAACCTACTCTAAAACTATTATGCGTGCAATAATTTGTTTCATAGTTAGATTGATTTAACGTGCTGAGGTGAAATCTTTCTATCGCCGCCATTTTGAAATAAGTGTATGATCAAATCAGAAGACATACCTTTACATGTCCAGCCACAGTGCTACTTTTTGTCAAATGGAATCTGTTTGTTTTCTCCAGAGATGATATTAAATTTTTATTTTTCATGTGATGCTGTCTTACAAAATGTCTGACAAGAGACTTTCTGTAGGTACATTTGATGGTAATTGCCAGTATGCAAAGTTAAGTTTAAATTGATTACTGTACATTATTTCTACAGTATATTGCTATTTGGCAGCCATTTTAAAAATAAGAGTCTAATATACTTAAAAAAAACATCGATTTACATAGCCTGCTGCAGTACTACTTGTTTGCCAAATTTTGTAATAATCGGTCAGTTGTTTTCTGAGATATTACATAAAATCTTCATTATTTCATGTGTCGCTATCTTACAAAATGGCATACTAAATTGGTTACGCTTTGGCATATATGATGCTTGTAATATATATTGTCAGCAAACAAAATTTGGTCCAAATAGGTCAAATGGTATTTACTTTATGGTATTTATGGTATTTACTATATAAACCTTAGTTCTTTGTATCGCCGCCATTAAAAAAATTAATGCCTAATCAATTAAAATTTCCTTAATTTAAATTTCCTATCACAGTATTACTTGCCTGTCAAATTTGGATAGAATTTGTTGAGTAGTTTTAGAGTGATAACATAAAATACTAATTTTGTCATCTGGTGCTATCTTTCAAAATGGCATATAAACGACAATATATATCACTAAATTTAATGCTTATATTATGCACTGTTATCATACCAAATTTTATTTAAATCGGTTCAATGGTTCTCGAGATATGGTATATCACCATAAATATTAAGACTACCGCCATTATGAAAGTAATTGTTCAACGTAATTGATAAATATAAAAGTCAGATGACTTTACTAAGTAATATATGTGTACCGAATTTGGTGAAATTGGGTTCACGCGTTCAAAAGTTGAAAAGGGACACACACACACAAAACAGTCTCACACACAGAGGCAGGAAATTGATCTCACAAGCCTTTATTTCCTTCGTAAAGTAGGCTAATAAGAGCCTAACCCACTTAAAACATACACATTTACATGGCATGCCATAGTACTACGTGTTTGCCAAATTTTGTAGGTATCGGTTGATTGTTTTCAGAGATATGACATAAAATCTTTATTTATTAATGTGACGCCCTCTTTCTAAATGACGGACAAAATATAGTGGCTATGTGTTACCATATATGATGATTGCAATATATACTTTCAGCGTACAAAGTTTGGTTGAAATTCGCCGAACAGTGTGGTAGATATAGCAAATAAACATTAAAATATTTGTGTGGCTGCCGTTTTGAAAATAAGTACCTATATAATTAAATTGCATATGTTTGCATGGTCTGCCTTTATATTATTTATGTGCCCAATTTGGCGAAAATCGGTTGACTGGCTTTCGAGATATAACATAAAATCTTTATTTTCCAATTAGTGCTATCTCCAAAGTCGCGGACCAACATCGATATAATGCTAACTTAGTGCAGAGTAAGAGCACGCTGTGACTTAAATATGTTTACACATGTGCCTCATGGCCACACCTTTTCGCCATCGATCCTCTGAAACTTGGCCCCGATACATCGGAAAACAGCAAAGAATTAGAGCTTCCCTTCTTTCCGTTGCACTAATGGGAATCTTGTTTAACGCCGCGGATACCTTACGTTGCTCTGCATTGTTCAGCACTCAACCTGCTTATTTCAGACAGAGTAGTGTTGAGAGTTTTGGGCGGCTCTTAACATGACTTCAGACATTGTCGAAGCGATCCGCTGTGGATAGTTCCGGCTACCAACACTGTGCACATCCATCACTACCTTGCCAAGGCTTTGAAAGTTCTCCTTTGTGACTGTACCTCTCCGTCTCCTCAGAAATAACCCATAGACTAAAAATGGTGTAGACAGAATCTTGTCTTCTGCGCATTTACCCAGCATTGACTCGCCCGTAGCTAGTAGGCCTATAACTATCAAAGTCACATGACCAACAGTGATGAACGTGTTTGATTAAACTTAAATTTTCAACAGACCCATTATTTTATGTGAATGAAACATTGACTAATTTGAATATATTCTAGTTGCATTGAAATGAGGCAAAAGGAAGTATGCAAACAGCTTAAAGCACTCACTTCAACGGTGCCATAGCCTCAAATCCTACCCACGTTGGATTTGATATTACGATAAAGTTCATTCACGTTTACTTACAGCTTTTCTAAAGCCCTGCTAAAGTTCTAATTCCGGGATATGCCTCCGCATCATGCAAATAAAGCCTAACCTAGTCTAGAAAATTACACCAAAGGGACAACGTACTGCATTCACCCGCACTCAGTGTAATACTATATTGTATAAGAACTATTTCTTACTTATCATAACCAACAGACATATTTCCTCACTGTTTTAATTAATACTAATTATAAATGAAAAATAATAATTTATACATATATCTAAATTTAATTTAACCATATGATACACAACATAATTAGGAAACTAATAAACACGTCATAAATGGTGTGATTTTTCAAAGGTTTGATTCAAAAAGTGTGAAGAAACTGCAAATAGACTACAGCATAAAATAAGTCCAATGTAGAAACAAGGAAAGGTACTTCTGCTCAGCTCGTATACGCACTCTACTCCATTTTTCTAAAACGCAATAATCGCGCACCCGAGGTAATGCCACCGCGGTTCTATTCCCGCGTTCCTCAAGTGTAAATATTACTAGGTTGTTCGTCTTGTCTTAGTGCAACAACACCGGTCGTCGTACTATTGAAATTCTGATTGCACTTGCGTGGCAACGACAATGTGATAGTCCATTGCAAGCAAATTTATCCATCCTAGATAATATAGATACTTCACGACACTGCCTATGTTATTCGTGTTCGCCCGACAATATGTCAGTGTCTGAATGGAAAATAACAAGCTCTCGTTATCCGTCAGCGTTCCTTCCGGTCTGCTGGTTACTGTTTCTCTCGCCTGCGTGACGTCAGCAACAGGTCCTTCGCGATGCTCTGCAAGTCTACACGTCTAAAAACGTATACCAACTCCTTACTGCTCGCGTTTCAGAGAGCGGTATTTTCATTTAGTCTAATTCTGCCACTCGTGTATAAGTCGCATAATAACGCCGCACTGTTGCCTGCATGAACTGACGAGTTTTTACGTCGTCCCCACATTTCCTGTTCTCACCGACAGCTGTCTCGGACCTAGGTTCAGTTTTAACAGCTTCATTACCTAGCTCATTAAGACTAGTTTATGGAGCTACCTTAATTAACTGCTTGCGCATTCTCGTAATCCCCTGGTTTAATTTACCACTGTCATCCTTGAATTATTTTAATCTATCACTAGAACTCCTTCATGCGATACGCAGTTGTCCAATATCTCGTAGTCCAGTAGAGTTTAGCGACTATTGTCTCTTAAGTCTCACTAATTTTTCCATTATAGCTTACAACTTGTCCTCTCAATTCTCTCGATGGTGCCCTAAATTATTTCATACTTTTTACTTCCCGTACCGTTAATTTCGCCTCACAGATTATTTAACCGACTGCTCAATTCCTTCATCAAATTTCTTGACATAACATGCAAATTCATCTTTTTGAAAGCACGCGGTTCCTGTATCTTAATCGTGTGAATCATACTTGCATTCGGTTTATCTACAATAATTCTAATCGTTTGCTTTTCATCATGCATGTTGCGTTGTGCACACGTTCCTTTGTTAAAGAAAGTCTCTCACCTTTCTTGTTGCTGGAAAACTCGTACCTCGTGCTCATGGTTGAGAATTAAATTCTGACGAGAGGTTTTTGCATTTTAATGAGAAATGCGTGGCTTCATCCACCTCATTGCGCTGCTCTGCCTCGTCACTAGAATCTGCAACTGGGTTTGACGACTGGCTGCTGCGTAGATACATGTTGTCAAACATCACGTTGCCTTTGTAGTTGATTGAAGTTCACCATGTTTCCCGTTGTCATCGTCCGTGTAGTTTTAAAAACTATGATCCACCAAGCAGCTATCTGGATGGTGTCGTGCCGTCTTGAATTAGACGATAGTAAAGCCGCGCCCCAACACGACACCCGTTTCCGTAACAGTTTTCATACCCGTTTTCTGCTAGCGTTTCTACTACAATGTAGTAGAATGTAGATTACAATCCAGCACCCCCACCCCCCGAGGGGTCAGGCTCCGGGTATGACAGTTTTTGTACTCACGATGCCCAAAGCGTAATAGAACTTGCTCTAAATTTCTACTATGCCAACGAAGCTGTGACATGCAAGATGGCAGACACCCGATTAACAATCTCAAGCCGTATATGTCCGTTTATGAAAAGAATACGGGTTCTGTGAAACGTATTTTAAAATGAAACATAACGTAGATGTAAGCTGCCGAAAACATTAAAAATAACTCGCACGGTCACAGTAGTACAATAAACACACATCTGAAAATTACGTAGTAACTACGGCATTATATACTTACTTATCTCTTCTATTGCCAGATGTGTGTAGTGCAAGATGGGTGCGCAGTTACTCGTCATGAAATTTATGTTTAAGTTCAAAGCCTCGCCGGATAACGAAAATTTTCTCTTTGTTTCATATGATGGTTAGAAGGCGTTTTTTTTTCTGGAGCCCGTTTTTCTAAAAGCAATAATACCCAAGTAACTACACAATGCAGCAAACTGGTTGTGGTTGCTAGTCGTATTGATTGGTTTTTAAATTATACAATGTAAGCAGTATAGCAAATAATTTTAGCAGACACGCATTAAACACTTATTTTTAATAGTTTGATATATTTTCTTTTGTTTTGATTGCATTTGTACACATGCCAACTGCAGGCTCTCTACCATTTTCGAGTTGTGATTGCTGCTATTTACCTTTTTCTGTTAGCATAATGGAATGCGTGTATATGAACTGATGGATTCTTTCTTTTCTTCTGCTGTAGATATACGAGGGTTATTCAGAAAGCGAGGTCCGATTTCTTATAAAACATAAACCATCACAGATTTTTTCAAAAAAAATTTTAATTACATTTTTTACATGCTTCTCTATTCTTCTACAAGCTTTTGTATGCCTAAGTCATGGACGCCTGCCACCTGTGAGGATAACCAGTCTGTAACTGCTTCTTTCACGTCTCGTCCCCTGTGACAATTTTCTCTAAAAATTGATCACCTTCCTTATGATATGTGTCCAAAAAATCAAGAGCAAAAGCCATTTTTTTAATTTGGTGTTCCTCAGCAAGCAGCCTGGGAACCCAACGTGCGCACAATTTGTGAAATTGCAAATTTTTATAGACAATTTTGTGCAAAGTTTTTCTACCCACATTCGGAAATTCCAATCTACGGTTGAAATTGTGAATCGCCGGTCTTCGCGAATCTTTTCATCGACATTTTCCCGTCCGTCCTTGAAAGCTCTCACCCACTTACGCACTTTGCTGTCACTCATCGCATTGGGGCCATACACTTGACTTATCTGTCGATGAACTTCCGCTGCTGAAACGTTCCTTGCTGTCAAAAACCGAATCACTGACCGTATTTCACAGTCAGCGGGCTGATCAATTGTTTTAAACATTTTGAACTGACACTGTAAACAGCATACTGCAACAATATCAATGCAAATGGCGTCGTTTGACGAGAAAGACATGCCGGGAGTCAGCGCGCATGAGCGTTACAATGTTCGCGCGACATTCGATTAGCTACGGAGATTTTGACCTTACTTTCCGAATAACCCTCGTACTGTCATTGTGATTAAGAGATGAATGCGTAAAAGACGCATGAGGATTATCTGACTTCTGCAAAGTTGATCTTTTTTTAGCTAAATGATTTGCGCGCCTTGCTTTTTGTTTACGTACAGATTAATTGTTTGGCAATAGGTGTTGCACTTCTGCATTAATGCTGGATGCTGGAAGAAAATAAATGTTATTGATTAAAAGATTCTTAGTGAGTAAATCTGTATAGAAAACGGATAAAAATGTTTAAGACTCATGATTGTTTTATATTTTTATTTTCAAATCAGATGTAAGCTATGTATGTATATCAAAAGTAAAGCCATTGCACCAATTCGCAATTATATACAGCTGTTAAATATTTGTGTTAGACAAGAAATTTGATTATATGAGTTGAGGTTGCGTTGCATTTTGTAGTTTGTTTGTATGTTAAAAGTCTAAAATTAATACTGACAACGCATTTACTTTTAAACAAGATTCAAATTTTGTGTGTGTTGTATTTATACGTGGGCAGAGAAAACTAGTTGCAGGTGGAGTGGGAAAAGTTGTGGACTGAAAGGAATAAAATAAAGATAAACGTCCGGAACACGAAAGGGTCACGAGAAAGATGGAAAAGAGCAGGGAAATTCGTATAAAAATGGTAAGGGCAGAGAACATGGGAAGCATCAGAATACAAGTACACGTGGGTGGTGTTACAAGGAGATCTTGCGTGGAATAAGCATGTATAAAGAATGTTCTCGAAGGGGAGAAGGTCTTTGAGAATGTTGTGTAGGATACTGAAGGTTGCCAGCAATGAAGTGTGGGAGAAGGTTTACAACAACACGATTCTGCTAATATTAGACTACGCGGCGGCGGAATGGGACCAGTACGCAGAGGTGGAAACGATGGAGTTGGAGAAGGTGCAAAGAAGGGCAGATGAACGGGTTAACGGGAAGCGGAGTGAACTAGGAGAATTTGAGTAGGTTGAAAAGAACTGCAGGCAATTATTGATGATGTCCGAGATAGGGTGGTGATCCTCGAAGGATATAAGTGTAGGAAGGATGATCAGGGTGTACAGGGTTGTGAATGGGATGGTTGGATGACAGGTTAAGTGGACGGATAACACAGGGAATATACAGGAGATGTAACAGTCGTAAGGTCCAGAGAGTCTGGAGGATAATTTGGTGGGAAAGGAGTCCATGCTACTGGGATGAGCGAGGGAGGGGAATGTACTGCGTGAGGGATTGGTAAATCTGAGAAGGTTGTAAACCTTAGGAACGGTTTACAACGGGAGCGAATGGGAAAAGAGGAAGTGTTTGCCACCAGGAGGCAGCCCAATTGCAATAAAGTATTGTTGTGTCATGTGTGTGACTGCTAACAGGGGAATGTGGTATTTATTCTCATTTTAAACTTGGCATTATCAGACTTTTTCATTTATACACGAACAAGAAATCCCCGAACTACAGAAAATCTACTTAAAATTAATCGAACATTCTTATGAAGTGAGTCCCCAACTACAAATATAAAGAGCCACCACCTGACTGAAATGTCTTATTTCAAATGGAACAAAATTGTATTTTCTTTTAAAAATTAGAAAGGTTAAAAATCATAATGTCATACGTAATGCGTTACCCCTGGCATTGAGTAATGTAATTTATAATGGGATAATACCTTTTTTAAAATATGAGTGTACGTGTTTCAGTTGACGTTGAGATTCTTAATTGCAGTCAGTGGTCGGTAGTAAATATTTAAGAATTTACAATTTTTTATTTATATATATATACATATATATGAAATAAGTGTCTCCAGTCAACGACTGTTGCATGGTGCATATCACTCAGATGGGATAGAAATACGCAATAACGTTTGGAGACGGAAGTTTGGTTGGTTTCGACGTAATAATTCCCGATAACGACGAGTTCTCGTCAGCGAGAATCAACGAAGCGTGAAGTGACATCTGGGATTGTCATCTGGCTCTGTACGTCACAACACGTCTGCAGGTGATTCTCAATAAAAAAGTTCTACATATATAAACAATTTATAGCCTAAGTGTATTCCGAAACGACGTAACCACACTTGAAAGTGTGGTTGAAGTAGGCGTTTATTGCTAGAAACACAGCCAGATTGAAAGTTACATCTCTGAGTTGCTGGACAACGTATTATTAAAAGAAGAAGAGTAAATCATAAAAATATTTGTGCCAATATCAACCCTCTTCCATAAAGATCAATGGGTTTGAATACGATATGTGAATTTATCTGTGTGACACTTCACAATTTATTTTGGGCTCTTGCTACGTATTAAAATTATTTACTATTTAATTAGATTTTCTCGGGATAGTTTCATTAAATTATCTTTTAGGAAGTATGGAAAGTATATGAATATCAATTGTTTCTCTAATTACTATATTTATATCTGATTTTTGGCTAATTTTAAATTTATTTAAATCAGAAGGTCCCCTTGTGTTTTTACCTTGTACGTAATGGTTTTGAGAAATTAATGTATAATTTTTTAATACTACACGAGTATTGCCTATGTGCCAGGAGTTGCGATTCTGTGCCATAGTCCATTTCAAGTTGTTTCCGACTTTTCTGAAGCCCTGCTTAAGTTCTACTTTCAAGCTGGTCGCCACGTATCCTTCCGCCACATGTAAACGAACACATGGCCATGCGACTTCCATATGCTCTAGTTGCAAATGATATGCTTAAATTTTATAAATATAAAATTTCTTATAGTTTTTAACAATGCCTGCACTGATGAAGGGGGTTATAATTGTGAGCATATTGCCAATTAATGAAATAATTTTATGAATTACGATATAATGCATTTTTCATATTTTACATAAATAAAAAACTGTTACTACCATCTCAACCTCATTCAAACTTGAAGCGGAAGAAAGGGGAAAGGGAAACATGAATAAAAAAATATGTATTTTATTTCACTGTTGTCTGTGTGTTCACACATTTGTGTTTTAGGAATTAACCATTTTCGGCTGCCCAATTTTGTAACCACAATAAGTGACCCAATTTAGCCCTCGCGATAAATATTTTGCCAAAAATTGCAATTAAACGCCACAATATAAGCTACTGGCAGCACACGGGAGATTTGTTATACCAGCGCCGGAACGGGACAACTATAATTGGATCAAAAATTAACAAATGAGCGGAGCTTCTGCACGGCACCATCGGCACATCGCGTTATGACAAACGTGTAAAAACAATATAAAATATAACTCAAATTAACGCAGTGTTTCATATGATATTTAAAAAACTGTGGATACCAATTCACTCTCTACCCTTTTGTTGTGGTGTATTGGGGATTTACTAACGGCTTGTCGGAAACACAAATTTTAACATGTCTACGTCTTTCCAATATTTTCATGCAAACCTAGGCCTACTGTACTGTAAGCAGAAGAGCAATATAACATGAAAAGCTACTACTTTAGCTTACATCTATACACTAAATATCAGCTTGGCCGGCATGCAAAAACTATCAATGGAAATATTACTGTTCCCTTACTAATGATTTTTGGAATGAAATAACAGTAATATTTACCAGCAATTGATAAGCTAAACAAATTTACAAGTTGTGGCACTCAATAGTCGTGAAATTCATATTCTCGACAGTACACATCTAAAATTATTTTTCATTTACTGTTCAAGAAGTCGGTTTTGGGGGAGCAGAACAGAATAATAGCGGTGAATATAATACCGTAAAGTGAGCGTAAGAGTTTTCGTTTTTAAAATAAAAAAATTCAATCACCATTCTCTTGCTACGAGCGCTGTGAAGCCTGTCATTGGCGAAACTCGATGAATTTCAGCAAAAACAAAAATAAACGATATGCTCCGCCTTTAAAAGTTTCTTCCTCCTTTTAACAAAAAAAAATATTTCGAGGAAACTATTAGGACCTACGCACTATATTTTAGCTAGCCATGCATTAAAAACAGTTTTAATGTTAGTAACAGTAGTAATGGTTCTGTTATATTGAAAACCGAAACCATGCTGCTTCCGGAGTGAAGGGTATGTAACGTGTAACGTACAGTGTTGGTATGTTGTAGTCTCCGCGTACGGCACCAGATGAACGTCGTGTATAAATAATATGAGCGCCACGATACAGTGCGTAAAGCCGTAGATAAAGTTTGGAGATGTAAAGTTTCAGTGAGAATATATAATGTAAGAATATGTAAGGTATAGAGAACAGAGATGCAGTGTAACAGACGTAGGCACTGAATACAGTATAGAGACAGTCGTTTGTCACAGAAGAAAACTCACAAAAAAAAAAAAAATACAAAGCTCAATTATCAAAGACGGGAATATCACTAGGAAAATATCTAATTTCTAGTGTAGATCATAACCCAGTAGAGAAGTTTCAAGCAAAGTGGAAAATCTAATTCGTATTCTTGTTATCAAACTTTCTCTGACAGGAAATGTGTAGTCAATTTTCAAATAAAATTTCATTAGTTGCGTCAGCAACACTAGACCCTCTCGTGACTGATGAATTTTATTAACTTTAAGCTTGGCAATTAAAATGTAAGCTTTTAAAGAAAAATTAATTTAATTTGTGCCTGTTCTCCAAATTAGCTTAGCGTATCACAAAGAGATAATGCTAGGGTGTCCATGGTTACAATTAGCGAGGGTCAGTTCAGTTTGAAATATTTGTCTCTGCTTATTAAAAAAATAATAATTCGATGACTTAGCTGCTTGAAATTTAATATGAAGAAATCTGGAAGTTTTTGAAGTTCTGGTCGATCTGCTCGTCAGAAGTAGCATCCCCCTGGATGCGACACTGTTCTTATACCGATCCTCAGCCACTTAATGTTCACTCATTTATTTAAAATAAGCAATTAAAATGTCAATAAAATGCTGTTCACGATAAAGTGAGGACTTTTGAAATCAACCTTCGAAAAATGTTACTCCTCCTACCTTGCATATATTTTTACGCGCACGCTGATTGGCATGCGCCCAGTAAAGTTGGTAACGATGGGAGGAAAGTAATCTATTGTTTTAACGTTGAACTAAGAGTATTAGGTAAACATTTCTGAATACTGGAAATTATTTATTTTGCTTTCTGTTTTTTAATGCATGTAAGTGTAAGAATAAGAAAATTTGTTGAATATTTACTTATGTAATTTTTTTCACAGTTCCACTTGAATGACGCATCAATAAAGTGACCAGGCTAATGGCAATGTTAATTCGACATATGGAGGAATTATACAATATGCATATACAAGTAAATCTTAAGCAGGGCTTTCAAAAGTGCTCTGTTTAGCACAAACAGCCTTTGCTATGCATTTACATCATCCAACTGCCCGTCAATCACGAAACAAATTTCCACTTTCTTACGGTTAAACAGGACAGTTCCAGTCTCTGCTATCCTGGCAGTGCACTCGCTTGTCAGTGCGTCATCGCCCAACATATCACGACTCACCCACGTTGCACGCACTTAACACTAATGGCTAGGTACACCCTATTTTCGCGAAAAAAAATTCACGACCAGTTGTCTTCCATAACACTTTAGATCAGATCCACTTTCGTGATTGGATGGCTTCCGTGATACGCGTCTTAGGTGTCTGCTTGCCAATCACAGATGTACAGTACTAAAGTTACCTAATTCTGTTTGGCCAGTCAAGTAGGCAGATGTCTTCACACAAACGCACGCTGCCAGTAAGCAAAAGAAAACCGCCCGTGTAGTGTTGAAATCTAGCATGAGCGTAAATCTTTTCGCGAAATTCGGATGTCCCTACTAATGGCTTTTCAAGACTCCCAACACAGACGTACGCCACAACTTATACAGCTGAGATGGCCTGGTCCAGAATGTTCTTCGCACCTCGAGTGACCACCGATTGAGGTGGTGACCAGAACATTCGCACAATGGCTCACAAGTTGTCGTTGACTCTTCCAGCAGGTGGAAGTAACTTATAGTCTATATTTGCGGTTTCTTCACACTTTATGAATAAAACCTTTCGAGAATCGCCCGATGTATGGCGTGTTCGCTTGTTTCCTCAATATGCCACGTAGGCTATCACAAGCGTTTTATTCTTTTGTTAACCTACAAGTATTTTATTTTTGTTCAAATTGTACTTTTACTTATATTTTAGCTGCTAATTGGTAATTCCTAGTATGGAATAGTTCTTATGCAAAATGTTTCTATGCGATGTTTACTGTAAACTGAGCACTTTTAAAACCCAGATTTAGATCTACTTATATGTAAAATTTCCGTTGCCATGAGCCTGATTAATGTAATCCATGCCTCGGTCAAGTGAAACTGTGAAATTGATATAAAAGAAAATATTTTACAAATTTTATTTTTTATTACACGTAAATTGAACAAAAAAAAAATATAAAGCAAAAGGAATCATTTTGTCACTCACGAAATGTTTACCAAAAACTTTTATTTCAACGCCAAGAAAATGAACTACTTTCCTTTAGTCATTTTCAACTTTACTGGACATTTGTCAGTCAGCGTGTCCTTTAAAATACACGCAGGAAGGGGCATTGACATTTTCCAAAGGCTGATTTCTAAAGTGCTCAAATAACCACGAACAGCCTATGAGTGCGTATAGGCTATTCACGGCAAAGTGAGCCCTTTTGGAAGCACTCTCATGTGGAATAATAGTCAATAAATATGTTTTATTGTAGCCTTAGACGTTAACTTTCGAGCTCAGTGAAATATATACACTGTATTTATTACTTACATGGCAATATTTATTTTATAAGCGCTCACTTTACCGTGAATAGCCCATAAAAATGCGGTACGATGTCCCTCTGGTGTAATTTTCTAGACTTAGTTAAGCGTTGTTCGCATGAGGTGGAGGAATGTTAAAGTAGAACTTTAGCAGGGCTTCAGAAAATTCGGAACTAACCTTTGACTGTTAAACCCGTAACGAGCGAAGAGTGTTGGACAAGTGTCTGAGTTTAATTCATGCTTACTGTGCAAGTTCGCAATGTCGTTTCAAGGGTAGTCCTCCACAGCTTGTTCCACGACAGCTCGAAGGTGCTACTGATGAAGCTACTGATCGTGGACAACCACAGATAAATATCGTGATCGTCACTCCACGTTTTGACATTGTAAGACAGGGGAGAAAATTAGCGTGTTATCACATTTTTCTAATGGGTGGCCCTCTGCATACCCAGACCAATCCTTGGGTACGCCTTTGTGGACAAGATGCCATATGCTAGAATTACATGTGACTAAGTCTTGCCCAACTTGATGAGTGCTGGTGGACGGTTCATCTTCGAATCTTCTCAACATTCCTCCTGAAATCTTAGACACAGGAAGGAAACGCAGAAGAATGTATGCAGACCGATTCGTCAATACAGAACAATACTGCACGTACATGTGCACGTACAAGCTTTAGGTTATACGCTTTACACGCTACAGTTGTGGAACGACTCAACTGCCGGCATTCTCGTAGTATCCTCACAATGGTCGCGAACGTAGAATTATGTGGACCATTTATGTTGAGAAACCTTTCCGCATACAGTCGTTGAGTGGGTCTGCAATCGCAATCACTTGTTCCGTTTGCAAGCAGCATATCAGTCCATTCCGAAGTTGTGCACTGGTGCATGTTTTCTTTCTGCCCTTAACAACATGAGGGCGACACACCCCACGACGCACTAGGTTGTGGAACGTGGACAACGAAGTACTGTTGCTCATGCTCAGGAAAGCCATTAAGGCGAAGATAGTCCACCCATATCGCGTTGATGGCTAAATAGTTGCATATCGTTAGGAACCCGTACCCAACTTTATCGCCCCTAGCGGTTAAACCGAGCATTTTAGAACATGGATACCATCTCTTAAACTGTTAAATTCGTTGTCGTGTACCATATCGTGTTTACTTACATGAAGTTTTTTTTTAAACACTTTGTAATATGGTAGTTATAGAGCTACAACCTTACATATTTGTCAATAATTGGGACAGTGCTCTTGTGGCCGCATTTCAATTTTTTCAGTAAACAGACATCAAAATTTGAGAAAGCTATTTAGTTAACAAAACGTTTAATGAATTAAACATTTTGAGAATGTTTCTGATTTTACAGTGATATGTGTTTCCTTGTGTTTTATAGGCAATAAATGGTTCTTTGTCGGACAACACAGTATACTGGTCAGCGAATCACTGGAATAACAAAAAGCACTACGAGATCCACAATATCTACGGCCTGCAGCAGTCTGAGTCATTAAGGAATGCCACAGACGTGGAAAACCCAGTGATCATGAGCAGTTCTTGTAGTTTCGGATCACTTGCTTGCTTGAATCAACGACACATTTCGCCCAATGCTTCATGGGCCAGCCTTAAAGAAGCAGTTGTATCTGTTCTGGGGAATGGACTTGCAGGTGAGAACTCATTATCTCTTCAGTTTTAATGGTTAATAAATATTGCATGAATAATAACTTACTGTAAGCAATATAACACCAACTAAATAATTTCACCTAAGAAATTACATTTGAGAAAATTAAGCTACTCGCCACGGACACTGCGAAGTACAGTATTTAAAATGCATTGCCGGGGAAACACTTGTATGACATAGAGGCAATAATAGCTGTTCAAACCGAAGCTGAATTAATTAATTAATTTTTGACCCAAACATTACGTTAATAGACTGGCATCTTTAATTTAAAAATTAGTACATAAAATAAGTTGATTTTTTTTTACTAAACTGTGGTATATAAAGATGAAATTCAAATGAAAGAAAAAATAACAAACGCAGCCATACATTCTGAAAATGCGTACACTCATATTCGGGAAGATTCTCACATACATATATCGTCGCGCTAAGGTTGTAGTTTGCTGCGTTACTGTGTAGAGTCTAGAAGAAACTAAGTATGTCATACTCTCTCCAATAAATATCGCCCAGAGAGACTAGATTAAATAATTTTGACAATAACAAATTGAGATAAAAATTAGGAAAATCAATAAAATTCTTGGAAGGAATGGCTATGTGATACTTGCGGTCATGGGATTTATGGCCGCCAAAATACAGTAACGTGGAACATACGTTCACCACGCCCGCAAGTCCCACGCTATCGTTAGAACCATAAAAATGAATTGCATGTATAAAATCAAAGGGTATGATTTTGTGACTATCTCTCCTAAGTATGATAAAGTGAAGAGGCCTTTTGCGAAGTAACTAAAACCACCGGAACAGCTATCGGGCGAAATCTTGGATTAGCCATGTGAATGAGTTTACTTAAGGATTATTTAACTCCAGTTGCTGAGAGTAAAATATAGATATTTGATTATGAAAATGTACATAAATGACTTAGATTAGCGAAAGCTTGTTGATGGGTTGTATATTCAACACTTGTTGAAAACAGTTAAAACCAACTTAACGCACTGACAAATAACATCGGCAGTACCAACAAAGATATCAAAATGTATCCTGAGTTATTCGTCTTGCTATGTAATGACTTAAAATTGATATATTAATTCCAGTTTTTTTGGCTGAAATAATGGTTGCCTAACCGGTCAACTAAAGTGATACAAATTTGATTATGAAGCTGCTGAAGATAAATAACAGGAGGAACCTGAACTACAAACTACATTTCTCGCCCTCTCCTTCCCGTCTCCTCTCGTGTATGCAAGGCATATGGGTTTGTAATACCGATATACATAGTACACTGAGGCGACAAAAGTCATGGGATACCTCCTAATATCGTGTCGGGCCTCCTTTTGCAACTTGACGTGGCATGGACTCAACAAGTCGTTGGAAGTCCCCGGTAAAAATATTGAGCTATACTGCCTCTACAGACGTCCATAATTGCGAAAGTGTTGCCGGTGTACGAACTGACTTCTCCATTATGTACCCTAAATGTTAAATGGGATTCATGTCAGGCGATCTTGGTGGCCAAATCATTCGCTGGAATTGTCCAGAATGTTCTTCAAACCAATCGCGAACAGTTGTGGCCCGGCGACATGGCGAATTGTCATCCATAACAATTCCATCGTTGTTTGGGTACATGAAGTTCCATGAATTGGTGCAAGTGGTCTCCAAGTAGCTGAACATAACCTTTTCCAGTCAATGATCGGTTTAGTTGGACCTGAGGACCCAGTCCACTCCATGTAAAAACAGCCCACACCATTATGGAGCCACCACCAGCTTGCACAGCTCTTTGTTGACAACTTGGGTCCATGGATTCGTGAGGTCTGCAGCACACTCGAACCTTACCATCAGCTCGTACCAACTGAAATCGGGACTCATCTGACCAAGCCACTGTTTTCCAGTCGTCTAGGGTCCAACCGATATGGTCACGAGCCCAGGAGAGGCGCTGCAGGCGATGTCGTGCTGTTAGTAAAGGCACTCGAGTCGGTCGTCTGCTGGCATAGCCCAGTACAGCCAAAGTTCGCCGCACTGTCCTAACGGACACGTCCGTTGTACGTCCCACATTGATTCCAGCGGTTATTTCACGCAGTGTTGTTTGTCTGTTTACACTGACCATTCTGTGCACACGTCGTTGGTCTCAGTCATTAAGTGCAGGCGGTCGGCCACTGCGCTGTCCATGGTGGGAGGTTATGCCTGAAATTAGGTGTTCTTGGCACACTCTTGACACTGTGGGTCTCAGAATGTTGAATTCCCTAACCATTTCCGAAATGGAATGTCCCATGCGTCTAGCTCCAACTACCATTCCGCGTTCAAAGTCTGTTAATTCCCGTCGTGCGGCCATAATCACGTCAAAAACCTTTTCACATAAATCACTTGATTACAAATGAAAGCCCAACCAATGCACTGCCCATTTATACATTTTGTACGCGATACTACTGCCATCTGTATATTTGCATATTGCTACCCCATGACTTTTGTCACCTCTGTGTGTATTAATTTCGTAATACAGGTGGCGGTGAATCCCACAGGAAAAGTTCGGACAGCAAATTACACTACCACAATTCCCACTCTACCGAAGGAACAAGTGTTTAAAATTTTGCCAGAGCTGGGAATCGAACCGTCGCCAATGTATTTTCGGTCATCGGAGGTAACAAGAAACCAAATATCATTGCATAAAATCTCAGTTATTCAATCACAGTGAAGGTGATTACATATAATTATTTCTATTAGAGAACGGGAGATATTGTGATGAGTAAATGGATTCATAGAAGTCGCTGTTTTTCTATTCAATATCTCCGTATTTATACACACTCTGATTTTTTCCTTATTGATATAGTAATTTGACTGCGGACAGAATTGCTTCCCATAAACAGTAAAATTTTTTTGTACAAATTACATTTCATTATTTGAAAACTAGCTGCCAATTTTTTGTAACACTCGAAGTAGGATTTTGTATGTTTACAAAACTCTGTTGCATGGGGCAAACGAAATTAATCTGAACAAATCTTGCAAACACTACGGCTAGAGCAATTTCATGTTAAATTACATCATTACATATGTTAATACAAGACTACAAATTAGAAGCTGATAAAAACAAGTTACTGGAATATTAATAGAATTTCCAATTCATTAAATTCGATGCACCAACTTGGTGTAAACATAGATTGTCTTCATGAAAAAGATGTTAGTGACAGGTTTAAATGAGATCATAGATTGTCGTTTAACTGCGCGTTGTTGAGAGATAGTTACTAAGATGTCTGCCTTCAAATAGAATTTGTTTTAGAATATAGATAACATACTTTACTGTAACGTATTTCTGCGAATCTCTACCATCTTGCCCCATCTTGGCTTCCGTCGCCTCCCAGCAGCCCGAGTGATCCATGTGACAACGCGGAACAAGTACAACAGGAAATAACGTGGTTTGGTGAAGGGTGGGGTGGGGGCACGCTTAGTTGATTTACAGCTCACACCTGCTGGTGTTTAACACATTCAAGAACGTTGGGAATTATCTCAATTTTTAAGAAACGTATCGATGCTCAATTAAATCATTTCTGGACGCACATAAGCGTATAATAATCGGAAAAAGATTAACACTCGTATAAAGACTTTCCTTTACCCCACCGAAGACCTTTCATGGGGCCACTGTATTATGTGAGGTCTGGTGAGTGTTGCGGGAGATCTTGCGAGCTGCGGCGGTAATTGGCAACGTGAAGACAGCGTCCTGTGTGCCCATAGAGACTGCAGGAAGTGATCGGGGTGCTCCGGGATAACTGCTGCGGTGTCTGTGGTCCATTTAGGTGAAAGAGTGGAGGTAGAAGTTCACAATATACCGGCACAGTTGACGCACTTTGATTGATGTAGAGTAACTGACTATATTTTGTTAATAGTAGGACTAAATTAACTAATTTATTAAATCATTAGGGTATTGAGTAATATTGTTTATTGTGAGAGTCAGACGTTGATTTGCCATTGAGGAATTTAATAAAGAAAGTGTTCGTGGATGACATAATCGTATATATAAGTATATATGTGTGTATATATATAATAGTATCATAAGTAAATTAGGAAGTTAAATTCAGATATTTTATCATATAAAGACATCCAACCCTTTATGAACCTGGTCACGCCTCAGGCAGTTGTAACAGTATTATTTCGTGCCGATTATGGAGCCGCATTTAGGTATACGAGCTTATATCAGCGCATCACGTCAAAGAGCCAGCTCAGATAAATTTTTATTTTAATAAGACAACATCACACTTTACATTCCTAATAACACATAGTCGGTATTACACGTATAGTTAAAAATATTTATGGTAAAGGAGAAAATACCTTACACAAACATTTGAGTAAAAATAAATAATTTTGCAGTTCTATGTGTTATTAAATTTTAAGGGAAGTGGTAAATACATTTCTGCCAAACATTCTCGGTAATCACACACACACACACACACACATAAATATTCAGCATTAATATCCTACTTCGTTACCAAAACCTCTACATTATTACAGACATTTCTAAAAACCCTTTTTATGACAAAGCGAGATGATTACATTTTTCACTTGATCTAGAACAAACTTCTAAATGTTTGTGAAACAATTAAAAAATTGTATTATATCTCGAAACTTTGAGCACCTTTACTAACCAAGTACGAAATTAGCGGAAACGTGTTTGGGTATTTTAAATGTTCCTTCTTTGAGTAAAAGACCTTACTTGTAAAATTTAACTGTACGTTTTAGAAACACGCGGCATTATCTGAGAATGCACGAGAATTTCAGTGAAATAGTAACAATCGTACATATGCCGTTAAGAGTAGTTCATAAAAATTTATTTTGTTTCTGATCAGAAACAATACATTTTATAGACTATTTTCCAAAAATTTACAAGCATCAAAAATGTCTTTGAAAAACAATTTTGCCAAGGTGCACAACTGGACCACAATGATCATGTTAATACAAAAATGCCTGTTCTCCCTACATGGAAATCTAACATTCTTATTAAGAGTTTAGTTCCAAAACAACCACATGTACTGTAGTTCCGGATTTCAAACAACAAATACTTTTGTGGTTTCAAAAAAATTAATCACTTTCATAAAAAGTTAATAAACATCAGTAAAAAGAAAACATGAAATGTTAGTAAAAAGTGAACATTTCTACTTATCTAGTGGTTTATTTCGAACAGATGTGTTAAAATAATTTTGTAACGGGAACAGAAGTGCGTATTATTCTATTCAAATGATCATGATGTGATCGGGAAACTATGCTTGTACGATTAAATCAGTCGTAAATAAAGCCAGAACTTACTCCATTAAAAAATCTCATCATTCTTTGATCGTGATAACCACAAACAAATGTGAAGGAAATTTAGAAGTATTTGCACATAACAAAATAAATTAAATATTTTCTGCAGCAATCAAGTTTGATAAAAATGATTGCTTAATTTAATTTAAGTGTAGCTATCATATATACACTTTGAAACAACACGATTTGGAAAATTAGTGCTTAGGTTACTAAGATTTCCTCCCAACGTTTTTTCCAGTTAACTAAAAATTGCGTACGAAATTTGACTTTAATGATTTCACATTTAGTAAATGCTATTTGGGACCATAAAGCTCACAGTTTACAACAGTTAAGAAAAATTATTGAATCAATAAATATGTTGGCAACTGAGTAATTACGAACACAAAAACTACTTTAACTTTTCTCGTTGAGGGTGGCACTACACGGCACTTAAAATGTCTTCTTATGTGGAAACATGTATGCCACACTAACCCCAGTAGCAAACCCCGTTGGTCCAACGGTTGACATTTTGTTCGAATGGTCAGCTAATTGTTGTAAAATTTGACTATACTTTTAAGGAAAACAATTAATTATTTATCAATCACATTAATACAACGTTGACCCAACGTATTATGTCATAGAAAGTTTGCTACCACGAAAATGTTGTGAGGTTGCACTCCTCACTAAATAAGGCCACTAAATCATAAAATGCCACACAACATATCACAGATTCACCTCTTTTAAAGCATTAATATGGTTGGTCGTTGGTTGGTAACAAGATGGTAAAACATATTTCTCGTAAGTGGTATGTATTTTTCTGTTGGTCAACGTTGTGCAACAAAAATTTTATTCCAAATTATGAAACCAATGTTTTTAATGAAAACAATGCCCCTTTCTTGTATTTTATACTCACAAAATATATATTACTGTTTTTCAAGACATGAGATCCTATCTCTTTGAACACATTTAGTTGGTTTTATGTCGTGTCAATGTTGGAGAAACAACAGCTTGAAAATAATAATTATTAAGATAGGCCAAAATTAAAAATGGATACCACCATATCTCTAATAATATAAAACAACAATTTCGAATGTTATCTTAGAAACTAAAATTTTTTAATTTACAGACCACGTATTATTAAATTTAATTTTTTGGCGTTTAGTTGGTTGCTTGTTGAAAAACGTACTGATGACATTTGGTATGTGCACTTTTGTTGGGCAAAAATTGTGCTACCAAGATAATATCACTAATTCAAAATAATCGTTTAAATGAAAATCAAATGTGAATTATCACAGAAAAACTTTCCAATTGCAATTTCCCTTTAAACAGTGTTTTATTACATAACTGTTGATACAATGAAGTCATTGTGAACATAACAGTTGATGATGGACACTTTCTGTTATTTTGGGCACTCATTTCATTAGAAATATTATGCCAACATATTAAATTGTTAATATTTAAAAATATTAAAAAAGTACACACATTGTGGTGGTTATGAAACCAGGACCACCACATTGTCCCTCCCAGCCACCGCCTGCCTACTTCTCAAATCATCAAGGAAAAGGAAGGGATGGGAAGCATACATCAACAAGAACCTCTAAAGACACAGTGGCTGAGAGTTATTGTAATGCTATCCAGATTGGGTGGGCGTACTCAAAAAATTCATAATAACCGTTATTTTTATTTCTTCTATTTTTAATTTTTACAACGCGTTCTATTTTTTATTCATAAGTCATTTTCATTTACATACATACGCATTTGATTCGACAATCAACAATCTTTCACAATCTGTTAAATAAATTTAACATAAAACATCATTTAAACATACATTAATTCACTATGCATTAATATTTGAACACGTACTATTTAAAAACACAACAATATTTCTATATATCGTATTGGAGATCAAAGAGGCCTTTTGTCGCGTAACCAAGGAGACACCCGACCACAGCTCAAAATTCCTAAATTAATTTTTCACACTCACCGTATTCAAAATACACCAACACAACATCAGAGCCAAGGGAACTGACCTCACCAATACACCCACAGAGGGCGTAGGTAGTGCCCTTGCGCACTCACAATCAGTCACGTAAACCATTCAAATCATGCTCTTGAAATATCCCTGCGTCTCTTATCACCAAGATATTTCTTCCTACGCTACATATTAAGTTCAATCCGGCATTCTTCCTACTCACACTATCTCCCGATTCATTTGTCCAACAACTAAGACCCAAGTTTTGAAATCCAATCTTCTCAAGACAAAGTCCCGCAATACACTTCTCCAGAAGCTATGTTCACCTTGAGTATCCAGAAAACCAAGTCCCAATTTCACTCTCCCAGAGACGAAGATCCATTCTGGGTGTTCAGAAACTAAGTCTCACCTTCTCTCGTTCAGAAACTAAGCCCCAGTCTGGGCTTCCAGAAATTAAGTCCCTCATTTACAAGTTCAGAGATTAATCCCATTCTGGACATCTAGAAACTAAGTCAAACAACTAATCATTCAAAGACTAAGTCTCACTCATACTCCAAACTCCGTAGCTCGTAAAGATGATTCTCTCGCATCCTCCACGACCCCTGTACAACCGAGCCTCTAGGGTGCTCAACGACGATATTACCCGATTCCCAAAACAACGCTCCTTATAAAACAGTCAGCGACCCCTCCCGCGCACTCCCTTGTCTTGAATTGCCAGGCCAGACTTCGAGAACACTCATCACAGTCTCCTCATAAACAACCAATAATAATAACCAAGAGTACAACAGCATTATTTAAATTCAATAATACATTATTTCCAATGATGGCCTATTCCACACTTTGGGCTTCAATCCGTCGAACGGTGATGCACTGCAAGTATAAGCGACGACAGGAGTCAAGCACTCTCACATAAAAGGGATGATACACTGGCACATTGGTACATAAGCTGGAATTGCAACATAAGTTTTCCTCAATACTTCTACCTACAATTAACAATTAAAAATCCAAAACCTGTGCTGCAGAAAACTTCAATAATATCCTCTGCCCCTAACAAAGGCATCGCCAAAACACAAGTAAAACACAAATTCCAAACCTTTATACCCAACATACTCAATAAACTATTCATAATATTTACTTACATTACTTACATGAACCTTTTGCCGCTTCATTAGATTCGCTGGATCCTCTAGTAATAATGTAACAGGAGTTAAAATGTCACTATTTTATAAGGCCCAAACCATTTTGGAGCTAATTTAGAAGAAAAATAATCCACCTTTGAAGAAAAAAATGAGATTCCACTAATATTAAATCACTCACACTTTAGAATTTTTCTCATTTTTTTGTTTTGTTATATTTGCATTGCAAACTATTATGATAATCCTTCAAATTTAACAAAATATTGTCCTATACTTCCAGATTTTTTGGATCCACTGACTCCCAAGAAAGAGTATGTAAAGACCAAGCATTTAGCAAAAGTTGGAAGCGTTTTCTACCAAGAAACAATATTGCAGGCATATATTTAGTGGCACCACTAATTACATTATTAAAACACAAATTTAGGTTACTCAAAACCTCATCCCACATCCTGTGAGTACCAACCTGGAATGCTCTAAGAGCAACTTTTAGATATATATTATAATGTTCCACAAGGTTTGTCTGTGGCTGGTAAGGAGAGGTATGGATTAGATTTATCCCCCAACAGAACATTGACTCTTTCATTTCAATTTATGAAAAGTAAGTAACATTGTCGCAAACCAGATACACTGGAGACCCAAACACCGGAAATAATATCTCACTCAAAATGTTACATATTTCAGTTGACTTAGTAGACATCAAAAGGAAGAAAAACACAAATATCGTGAAACTATCAACACCAAGTAAAATAAAATAAAATCCTGAAGTAGGACTATTACGAGGCAAGGGACTCACGACATCCAGGAACAACCATTTCTAAGGAAAAAAATGCAACCGTAGCGACATATTTCACCTCTCTTATTTTTCTAGCCTTTACCTGTTGACAATTCCGGCAAAACTTTACCCGTTCTTCAATCTCTGTCCTCAACCCTGGCCACTTAAACAAATCCTGGCTCCTAGTTACGGTCTTTTCACATTCCACATGCCCACCTATCATAGACTCATGATAATAAGTAAATAGCATATTTCTCAAATCAGAGGGGACAAATACAACACAATTCCTTCGCTTTGTCCGCTTTCCCAACAATCCCTGATACATACAAAAATCTCCCTTATCCAATGATATTTCTTTCATAATTTCCTCATATTCAGGATCGCTTTGCTGGTATACAGGAAGGTCCTGAAAGAGCTTAGGAAAATGTTTCAAAACATTTACAGAATCCATCTCACATGATACTAAAGAGAGAAACTCCACCTCATTAGTTTCTGTCGTCTCCATCCCTTCACTTTCCCTTTGTTCAAACTCTTCATCCTCCTCCTTATACTCTTCCTTCTCCAACGCATTTCTACCTTCAATTTCATTTTGTTCAAACTCATTCTCATTAAACATGCAAGACAAACAGTCAGCTACTACATTTTCCGTGCTTTTAAATTATGTATATCAAAACTAATTCGTGTTAATCGCAATAAAGACCTCGCTAACCAACCTACAGGTTTATTAGATGTTAATGGCCAACTCAAGGCTTGTTTATCAGTATATCAAACATGGCAGTTTCTACATAATCAGGAAATTTTTCCATCCCAAACAAACAAGCCATATGTGGTCTATTTTTGTTCTGTCTGAGTGAACAACCTAATGCCGAACTCGATAGGTACCAACATCCCGTTTACCCTCTGACTTAGAACAGCACCCACAGCAACGGAACTGGCATCAACATGCATAATAAACTTTCTGAAAAGTTTGGCAGTGTCAAAACAGGTGGTGACAAAAGTTTTTCATTTAGTAGACAATAAACGTTTCTTTGATAAGGGCATAACTAACTCCACATTCTTCCATTTCTGATAATTCAACAATTCTGCTATGTTTGTAAAATCAGGATTTTGCATAGAAACTTTGCATAGAATCCCACCATACCCAAGAAGCATCTCCCCCTTTTCAAATTCTTAGGCACCGGAAAAGATTTTATCGGCCTTATCTTGTCATAAGAGTACCGTCATAAATTTAAAACGCCAAGTATCTGACATGCGTCTCCACCCAATAAATGTTTTTTCAGATTTACAGTCAGCGCTGCCTCCAGTGCTTTCAATACTTTTCTTTTATTATGCTCCAAATGCTCCTGAAACATATTACGATAAATGCAAAAATCATCAACATATAGGAATACAATAAACATACTCACACAAAGCATTAAAGAAGATCCCAGACATAGTCTGAGGTCCACAATTTGCCCCCATCAGTAGCCAAGTCCACTGATGTAATGCCCAAGTGGTCACAAAGGCAAGGGGTTCTGTTCATTCTGATTATAACTCACATTGCAAAAAAGATGAATTTAAAACCAAAATAGTACACTAACGAGCTTGTCCAATATGCTGAAAAAAATTATCAATACCAGGGATGGGATAAGGGTCAAGATATATTTTCTTATTTATCTTTCGGTAATCGCATATTAACCTATACTTTCCCTGGGTTTTCTTTAAAAGAAGAAACACAGGGCTCGCATATAGACTCTGAGAATCCTCAACAACACCCTGGCTTTTTAATTCGGCAATGTGCTCTTTCAAAATTCTCACCTTTGGAGGAGCTACCCGATATTCATGGAAACTACACAGTCCTGATCCTTCAATCGCTAAACTATGGGATACTGAGTACAATGCCCTAATTTATGAGCAACAACATTAGAAAACTCTTCTTGGATTTTTTAAATCTCTTTGCTCTTTTGTTTGATCAAAGTGTGTACCAGGATTTTTCTCTCATACACTGCCCTTCCTTCTAATGAGATTTTTTTACATGGAGCAATACCAAAGTATAAATTATTCTGGGCAAAATCTACCTGTGCATGCTTTTTCCCAAGAAATCTAACCCCATAATCATTTCATGACTCAAGTCCTGTGTAAGACGAAAACTAACCCTCCAAGAAAAACTCTAAATTTTTATCTTCATATAGGCTACACTATTTAAAAGACTCGACCCCTATCGGCTATATAAAACACCCTTTGTTCCCCTTTTCTTACATCAAAAGCCCCTAAAATATTATCCCTCATTAATTTGTTAACTTGTTACAATAAGCAATACTCATGATGGAGGTTGAAGGTCCTGCATTAAACAAAGCCCTAATTGTACTCTTTCCCACTAAAACTGAAACAAACAACAATTCTTCCTTTTTCCTGGATTTTACATAAATTACATAATTCATGCCTGCTGGATTTTGTATCGAGGGGCAATAATACTGAATATACCCCTCTTCTTTACATAAAAAACATACAAGCATATCTCTTCTGTCTCTTTACTCTCAGAGACCTGCAAGACAGGGCAAAACCACCGAATGACACCCTTTATTACACTCATAACAAATTACTTTATTCTTACCCATCCCCATATGTATATACATTTCCTCAGATTGCAATTACCTAATATCTGCTCCTTTTCCTGCTTTATTTTCATCTCTTTCTCCCAATCTCCTTCCTTGTCCACCCTTTCAACGACAGAAACAACATCCTTTTTTTTTTTTTACCCAGAAAGCAATGCTCCGCACAGTGATTTGTTTTCCTACATATTCCACATATGTATTTTACCTACTGGACATCCCTCATGGTAACCTCCACTTGTGATATTAGCTCTAAATGGTCACTCAGATAATTTGTCTTCTACGAAAAAATAAAAAAATCTACTGTATTGAGGAGATAAGTTATGGAAAATTACTTCAGCTTAATAATTTTCATCGCAGAGTTTACCCAAACTCTCAATGAGCCGCATTGTGTATATCACAAAGTCTTGCATATTTTCGAATTTTTTCTGTTAACTATGAAGAATTTTCATATGAATGTGCATAGTGGCTACTTAAGTTCCAACATAAACTCCGGTGCTCCACAAGTCTAGTCCCAAAATCCAATCTTCTGAAGACAAAATCCCACAATAAACTTCTCCAGAAGCTAAGTCCACCTCGAGTAGCAGAAAACCAAGTTCCGATTTCACTCTTCCAGAAACGAAGATTTATTCTGTGCATTCAGAATCTAAGTCCCTCTTCATCACGTTCAGAGACTAAGTCCCACTCTGAGCGTCCAGAAACTGCTAGGTATTCATATGTGCAGCCAACGCCTCCATATATTGGAATTTGGTTTATACGTTTGAAATGTTTTCGAATCCAGTTATACGGGCCGTTTTAAAATTATAGTAGAAATTTACCGTTGATATGTTATTATTTTCAGGCGTAATTCCAAGCGATTAGAAGGAACACTGTTGAAATTATTTTGAATTCTAGTACTGTAAATAAATTTATTTAAGAGAAAATTAAAATATTTTTTAAAGAAGAAATAACTTTTAACTGATGTAAACATTCGGTGAATTTGTTACACCATTTAAGGTATCTATTAGCTAAGATAAGTATGGACTTCGAAGGAATTAATGGTGTAATCAAGGTTTTTTTAAGTGAAGTTTTGTTGTCATGTTGATATGGATGGCGAGCTGAAGGTAATGCTGGAATGAAAACTTGCATCTATTTATACACCAATTTTCGAAACAGTTTCACACATGTATGAGAAAAGTATCCTGTGACTTTGCTCATAATTTTATACAGTTCGACATTTTATTCAACAAAAGTTTTAAAAAAAATATATGTACTCTACTAGAAAGCGTGTAAGGCATACCCATAACTACATTAATTTATATCGCATTTGATAATACTTAAATACATTTTGAAAGTAATAAAATATAACGCATTTATATGTCAAGGAATAAAACAGAATATAGTGAATCGTATTTGTTTCATACATTCCATCTTAACCTTACTTCTAATCTGTGAGCAGAGTAGTGTAGTGTATAGCATTTGGCATAATATTGCAAAAGACGCGAGCTTGAGCCCAACACCTGCTGCTTATATTTTCAGAATGCAGATTTTATTGAAAAAGGATGTATATCAACATAGAAAACAAAGAAATAAATTTGCTGAATCCAGAAACCTTGTAAAATTGAAGTAGTGGGTAAACTATATTTACTTAAACTCACCAACGATGGTAGAACGTTGTTTATTCGTTGCGATTACGTATGTAATACACGTCTTGCAAACTTATTAGACTACATTTCGTAAAAAGTTAGTACATTTTTGGTATGGCAGGAAATCAGTTGGCGACCTACAATATCCATTAACGGTTACTTACAATTTTTCTGAAAACTTGCGTAAGTTCTACTTCCAAAATATTTCTCCGCCTCATGCAAGCATAGTTAAACCAAGTCTAGAAAATTACCCCAGAACAGCTCACCGCATTCGTGCGCACTCAGTTTAATAATATTTCTTACTAGGCATTACCAACACACCTATTTTTTCCCTGTTATTAATCACATAAATTATAAATGAAATATTATAATTTATAAATTAAATATAAGTAGAAGTACAATTTAATAAAAACTAAGGTAATGTTATGTTCACATATGTATACAACGCTTGTGATACATGACATATTTAGAAGACAACCAAACACTTGATACATGGGGTGATTTTTCAATAATTTAATTTAAAAAGTGTGAAGAAACCGCGAATTGACTATAATAATAAGATTTTGAGCCAATATAGGACTGAAAGTAATTTAAATGTTTAGCCTAATTTTATTTTTCCAGCATTGGCCCAACCTTGGTTAGGCGGTAACTTCATTTAGGTATTATAAAGGAAACGTTATATATTAGCATATGTTCTTTATGAAAATTTTTTTGTGACAATGTGATACCAGGAAACCAATATTCCTAGATAAGACAGCCACAAAGGTGCTTGCTAGACATATTAGATTAGAAATTCGACAAGTAGAAAATGTGCATGTTAATGTGAGAAAGAGTGGTAAGGGGAGATATGAGTATTTTCCTGCATCTGATAGGGGCGGAGTAAATCGGTAGTTGAAGTCTGGGAGGACCTCCTAGCACGGTGTAATACGTGCCAGGGTTCAATAGCGCGCGGCGGGCCAGTTGTTGAGAAACGTTGTCCTAGGCGACACTATTACTCCTGCACTGCCTCTTATAATCTGTTCGGCGACCTCTATGTGGACCACTTTGGCCGCTAGAACTACACTACATTCTTGGTGTGCATCTGTACGTCGCTGTTGTCTGGGACCAGACTTACGGGCATGTTCACCGTCCGATTGATAGTGCCAACTTCGATGCAGATCTGACACTTTTCTCCAGAGTGTTGTAAAGTTCTCTGATTCAACAGTTCAGCTTTATGGATACCTGTAATAAGGCCTCGCTAAACACAAATGGTGCATACATATACCATCACGTTATGCCAACAACGTTCATCACAAATTCTGAGCACAAGAGAGCGCTCTAAAGTATTCCCGCCTGAAAGTGTACAACTTATGATATATCTCAGATTTCCGACGGATGAAAGTCAACCCATCATTTTTCCAGTGGTCGCGATTGGTATAGTGACAAGAATGCTCGTCTCCCACGAATGCGAACCAGGTTCGAATTCCGGCGCGGTCACTCTGGCAATTTCGGTTGTGGTAATCGTGCCAGACGATGCCGCACGTCGGTGGATTTTCTGTGGTATCCCCCATTCCATTTCTTCCATGTTTGCGTTCCGGCATTGCTCCAAATTCTCCAAGGTTGACCTTTTTTTGGCTCTCAAGACTTCATTCTTAAAACCGTTGCTCAAAACTTTCTACTCCACTGATTCTTCTCTTACATTCTCCTGATGATTTTATGCGGTGTCCTCAAGTAGGGCCATGTGCAAATTTTGCACATCCAATGATATATATATTGTCTTAAGTAGCCTAGAATATCAAAATTGTTATAGAAACATACATAAAGTATTTAACATTTGCAATTAAAGTCGAATAATAACAATTTAAACATAAAATGTATACATTATTCGTTTACGGTAAAAATGCGGATTTACACAGTCGTATACATAATAAAGTAAAAAAAAAAAATAACAACTTGAGTGTCACTATTTTACTGGGGATGTGATGTGGTTTTTCTCATGCACTTCCTTCAAGGCATTGCTTTTTCTTTTTTCTATTACTGTACTGAAATAACCACAGGATGGCAGAGTGAAGGTTATAGGGAAGTGCGCTACTGGCAGGTGGTGTCCCGGTGTGTTGTGCAGATGGTGTGAAGGTTGTGCAGGTGTGCTTCTGGTGAGCGGCAGGCCCGGAGTGCGATGCAGGAGGCGTGCAGGTTGTGCTTGCAGGTAGTGAGTGAGTGGCCAGGTGTGTGGCGCAGACGACGTGAAGGTTGTGTAGTGTTTGCAGGTGTTCTGCCGGTGAGCAGCATTGCGATGTGCGGCGTGGAGATTGTGAAGGTTGTGCGGTGCTTGCAGGTGTGCCACTGGCAGGTGGCGGTCCGGTGTGCGGCGCAGAGGGCGAGGTGCCGGAGAATGTGTGCTTGCGCTGGTACATGCTGGGAGTGGTGCTGCCCATCATGAGGGTGTCGTCGACGCAGCCACTGCGCGACCCGGCGCACGCCACGAGCTCGCAGATGGCGCGCGTTGTGTTGGCGGCCCTGCGGCTGCGCTACTCTCTGCTGCCCTACTACTACACGCTGCTGCACGACGCTAGTCGCACCGGTGCGCCCCTCCTGCGACCTATGTTCTACGAGTTCCCGCACGATCCTGCCACCTGGAGCCTCGACGAGCAGTTTATGGTCAGTGAGCCGGCCCACTAGCATCCTTTCATGTATCTCCATCTTTTCTTGGCGATTCTATTTTAGGAAATGCATCTACTGACGATACAGAAGAGACTGTACATATATGATGTTTGGAACCTGAAAGCTTATGTATTAACGTTATCAGTAAGACGTGTATATATCAAATAAGTCTCTTGATCAGTACGCCGTAGTTCATAATTAGTTCGTGTGCGGATAATGCGCGTGTTTTATACAACTTAGGAATTAACTTATTGGTATAACTCAAGTAATATGTTAGACTAAACCGTTAATCAAGGCACAGCAGAAAATGTCACCGGAGGGGAATGTTATGCATACATAAAAGGAAAAAACTGAAATATTAAGAACGCACAGGCGTGAGCACAAAGGTGATTCATAATTGTGAATATATTTCTCAATATTCTCTCTATCAGGTCATATGACGTGACAAATGCTAATTAAATTATGACAAGCCAGGATATGTTCAATTACCTAACAACGAATGCATAATTCTTCGTTTATAATTTTACGATTGTGAACACAATTTAATAGGTTCTTCCGGTTATCCTTCCGACATGAAAGTGGCGACGAAACAAACAAAAATCTTATTTTACTAGCTTTTGCCGTACGGAGAGGTGTTCCAAGACTGATTGGCGCAGGACTGTCGGAGGTTATAAAGGAGAAGACGGGTCGAATACGCATGACAGCTGAGCAGTAACTTTCGTCCAAATACCAAAACTGGAGGGAATTTTGCCTGTATAACTGCCAAAACTGCATTGACTCCCATTAAAAATATGTTTTACACAATTTGAGCTAGTTAAAAAAAAAAAAAAAAAAAACTGAAGCATTAGTTGGCTGAGAAACACATATATTGACGTCACTTCTGAAACTCCCACCAAGGTGAACCAGACTCAATTTCCGGCCGAGGTCTCCAGGATTTTCGTGTGTAGGAAACTTGACGTTCGTGGTGGTTGGCAGGCGGGTTTCCTCGGAGTTCTCCGACTTACTCCGCCATTGCTTTTTGCCGGTGCTCTGCCTCATTTCACGCTCAGTGGCACTCAAGATTTCAGTGTCAAAAAGATGATCGTCACAAAAAAAATCATTGTTTTACATGTGTACAAAATACATTACAACTTGTAGAAATTACTTGGAAGCAATCTTTCCTCGCATTACATTTTTTAGAACGCATACTTTATGCATTATAGCACATCAAAACAGCAATTTTAAATTTTTTGGGGACATAAAAACAAAATAAACGAAAACGTTTAGGAGAATTTAACAAAGGTGACTGAATGGTCACAGCTTAATTCATTTTAAGACATACTTAGCAAAATATATTTTACCAAAAGCATGGACTGCTGAAAATATAAAGCGCAAAAATTCCGTTAATTTAAGCGAATTTGAAAAGCTGCGAAAAATATTAATTGCATTGTTTTAAAGCTTTCTTAAAACAACACTTGGTATATTATTTCAGGGTGAATAATCTCATTTTAGTAATTGAGAGAGTTTTCATTATTTTAACATCCTAAAAACACTAAAATTGTGATTTTGACGTTCCGTTATACATTACATATGCTGTCTAAAATGTTTAATTCTAGGAAATATTACTTGCAAGTAATGAATAAAAGTTGACCAGTATTTCATTAAAATATAAAATAAAGAAATTAAGAGTTTGTAGCCTTGAAATGCTTTTGTTTCATTCTTTCGCTCGTTTACGCGTTTCTCAGTAAATACGTGTTCTGGGAATACGACTTTTTACTATGAACGGTAAAAAATAAAATACATAAGCGCCTACGGTTTTTATTGCAAGTTATAAGCTGCGTTCAAAGAGAAGAAATTTTGAAAATAGTAAAAAATCTCATTTTTAGAGCTTGCCTGCGCAGCAGGAAAGGAGAAAGGAGAAAAATACAACCACACGGGTGTAGTTGAAGCTGCAGTCTTCCATCGCGTGTAACGAACTGTTACAGATCTGATTTGTATAGCACAGAGGGTCGATGCACGCTTTGCGCGTAGGAGGGATGAGGGGCTTGGCGTGCGTGTTAGTATCGTCCGTATTATAGCCCTTTCACACGATAAAATTTATCTTCAAATTTCCTTCCATTTTGATTGAACTCAAAACATTGAATGCTATATAATGTCATAGAAACGTCGTAATAGCGGCCGATTTCTTTTCAATTTGTTAAATGTCACGCTTTCCTTCAAGATTGTCGTTTAGGTGTCGTTTAACACATGTTACATAATTTCTTCAATCCAAAGGTTCAATCGCTTATCACAGTTTATCTGACAGTATTAATGGAAGTAATCTCGTAATAATAGGGTATTGCAAATATATTTAAAGTTAGCATAAAATAAAAATCCATATTTTTTAAAAAGAAAATGTACAATAAAATGAAGAAAATCTGTTGGGGTTTAATCTATTATTTTCGTATCATGCATGTGTCGTAGAAACTCTTAAAAATTTACTTAAGGTATTTTTCAAACTAGTTCAATTAAAAATGTTATTATGGATTTTCATCTGGAGACTTGAAAGCTTATTGAATACCATTCATCGAAAGGCAAGTAAAGTGATTTATCGGTTCAATAAATTTAATTCAATATATATTTAATCGCGTAAATAGCCTTCACTCCATGGCTTCTGTGTCTAGGGCGAGAATGAAAGCTCCAGTGGCCACGTATTCTTAAGAATTACGCCTGACTATAGCTATATTGAGCGTTCGAGGCATTGAAAGGCGTGAGCTTTAAGGCCAACTTTTGCTCACTCAAGGCATTGTAAAAAATTTTTGTAACTCTAACTGACAAATTCTTTTAAAATTACAGAATTTTGTTGATTCACTTAGTCATATTTCGTAGATCCCCAGAGTTTGTTCATTTGCAAGAATAGCGTTCGTGTGAATAACGAAANTGCTCTAAGGCCAACTTTTGCTCACTCAAGGCATTGTAAAAAATTTTTGTAACTCTAACTGACAAATTCTTATAAATTACAGAATTTTCTTGATTCACTTAGTCATATTTCGTAGATCCCCAGAGTTTGTTCATTTGCAAGAATAGCGTTCGTGTGAATAACGAAAGAAGTTTGTGTTGTTACAAAGATATAGTAAACAGCTAATACACTGGTGGAAAATGGAAAATGAACACCCGGGCACAATGGTCCCACATGAATGAAGAATTTATTGAATAATTATACAGGCTGTAGACTGTATCTGATAATGATCACAGCGCCATACAAATATGGACAGAAGCTAAAGAATGTCTTGAATAACAATGTCATTATTTTGTGTAGCCTCCTTTAGTGACGATGCAGTCCTGCAGTCATGCGTAGAGATGATCATAAAGGTGTCAGAAGTCATGTTGGGGAATAGTGTTCCACACTAATTCCACCTGTTGTTGCAATTGGTGGAGGTTTGTTGCCGATATTGCAGACCGCACCAAACTGCGTCCTATCATGTCCCACACATGTTCAATAGGGGACAGGAAGAGTGATCGTGCTGACCTGGGGAGTTGACGAACACCTTCGAGGGCGCATTGGCTAACACGATACGCGTGTGCACGGACATTGTCCTGCAGGAAGAGGACATCTCCTTGGCGTTGTTGGGACGGCAAAAAAATGGGCTGGATGATATTCTGGAAGTAGCGTTCACTGTTCAGTGTTCCCTCAACAAACACCAGAGGCGTGCGGTCATTACAGGCTATTGGCCCTTAGACCATTATGCCAGGAGTCGGTCCTGTATGTCACTGCCGTATACACTCTGGTTGTAGCCGTTCTTCTGGTCGACACCGCACTCGCAAACGACAGTCAATGACGCCAAGGCAGAATCTGCTCTCATCACTAAACACAACTCCGTGCCATTCATCCCTCCAGTTGCGTCGTTCGCGACACCATCCGAGGCGGGCTGCACTGTGAAGAGGTGTGAGAGGAAGCCTGGAGAGCGGCACCCTTGATCGTAGCCCAGCGTCCAGCAAACTGTTGGTGATGGTCCTAGCTGACACCCTGGGTGCAACAGAGGCCCTAATCTGTGCGTGGTCACCGTGCGATCAGCAATGGCTGCTCGTCTGATGCGGTGGTCCAGGTGGGAATTCGTATGCCGCTGCCATCCAGAACCAGGTTGACGAGCATGTGCACCATCGTTGGACCACCGGCACCACCTATGATGCACAGCAGACACTTCACATCCTACTCGTTCGGCAATTCTTCGGAAGGACCATGCAGCCTCCCTCAGGCCCACAATACGATCTCGTTCAAAGTCCGTTAGTTGCACGAAGTGTAGTCATCTATGCCGTCGTGGCATGTCTACAATTCTTACTACACACAGGCATATGTTTGAAACTACAGACTACTCTTTCACCGAGTCAACTACAGTCGCATTGGGCTAAGCTGTGTTTTGCCTAGTACGCGGTTCCTACTCTGTCCACAGCACCTCACTGTTAATCATTGTATGTTCTGCCCTCTATCAGGGCCCCATGCGCGTATGGTGTTTCTACGTCACCGCTTTAGTGGTGTTCATTTTTCATTTTCCACCAGCGTAACATTGCCATGCGTCACCCATCACTTCTGGGAATTCCACACATTCCGAGAATAGTCTACCTGGTTTGAGGAGGGTTGCACTTTTAAACAGTATAACGTTTCGAATAATGTAATTGCTGTTGCAACAAAGCTGTAAAGATTTTAATTTCGTATATGTTTGAGGTATTTTAAAATTCGTCATTAAAAGAGTATAAACGGTGGTTTCGGAGTTTAAATTTTAGATAAAGGATTACAGTAAATCCAAATAATGGATTTCAGCTAAATTATTTATCTCGACTACCATAATCGCACAGAAAATAAGCATAACAATATTGTAACATACTGAAATGAAAAGTCGCGAGAAAGAATTTGTTATCTCTTTCCTCATTATCTCTACGTGAAAAGCGCTCAATTGGTGTGCAGTCTTTCCGTCGGTGATTCGTCTGAACAAGATTTTAAGCGGTGACCCTATGTTTTTATTGACACGCTAATAAAGTTAAAAGTACTATGCACGTCTAAAGATAACACTCGCCTTTCGGTGTGGAATATTTAGTACCTAAAAGTGGTACCAGTACACTTGTTTTTAACAATTTTGATGCCCAAAAAATTAATCCTTGTAGTGGAAGTGAGTGGAGTGGAGACTTTTGGGCGGCTGGTAACATCGGGGCCTAGAGAGCCTATGAGGGTGAAGGGAGATGAGTATGGAGCAGCACCGGAATGCAAGGGCAGGAGAAACGAGAGATACCTAAGAAAATCCACCGAACAGCGGCATCGACCAGCACGATTCCCATGCACGAAAAATCTGGGAGTGATCCCGCTGGGAATCGAGCCCGGTTCGCCGTGGTGGGAATTGAAATGAGCACTTGAAATCTTGCCTACACTACAAAATATCCAACAGCTTTTGAGTGACGTGTTTTCTACCAGGCTGAGCCCTTAAGTGCAGAGCAAAACTTCTCAACTAAACACTTCTTAAACACGTATTGGGGCCTCGGTGGTTCAGCGTTCAGCGTGCTAGTCTCCCATCAAGGCCAACCGCGTTCAATCCCCGGCCAGGTCACCCCCGGATTTTAGCATGTGGGAATCGTCCCGGACGATGCCGTTGGTCGGCGTGTTTTCTCGGGGATCTCCCGTTTCCCCCGCCTTTTATGCTGGCGCTGCTCCATACTCACCTCGATCACCCTCATCGGCTCTCAAGACCTCGCTGTTAAGAGCCGCCCAAATCTATTCAGAACCCGGGCCTGGCCTCACCACCACCTCCTCCTGAACCAATCCCCAATGGGGTTTACTTGGAGCACTGCTTTAATACTTAGACCATTCATCTGTGGATCCTGCAGATTTATTAGGCCAATCGGCTTCCCTGAAGAAACATTACCGAAAGTCAAGACGTCCCGCTACTATTTTACTCAAAATTTTCATCCTTCCTCGAGGGACGTCAGTTTATCTAACCATTCCAAGCCAAGTCGGAGAACTGCCATCAAATCTAGTGTTCTTATATCAATTTACAACAATGCAACACTATAGCTATTGCCATCTAAAGACTTGTCGTCTTTATGTGAGGTTGATGGTGCTTGCTGGCAATTTTTGTGAACATCCTGCTTGTAGAAGGTAAAAATGTAAAGGACACGGCCTCTGATGTGGTTTAGGGTGTATGTGTGTCAGGTGGGGCCCGCGCTGCTGGCCGCTCCCGGGATCAGGTCGAACGCGCCCGTGGTGCACGTGTACCTGCCCGCCGGAGACGACACGTGGTTCGTGCTGGACGGCGGCTTGCCCGTCAACCACGGCTCTGGCAACGTCACCGTGTCCCTGGCCAGCGGCGAGGCGCAGCTCGTCCTGCTGCTCCGTGCGGGCCACGTGCTGCCCACGCAGGTACGTCGTATCCTCCCTCCCCGCGTCCAATGCTCTAGTAGGCTGTGCGCGGCAAGCCGAGCTCTCTTGGAAGCCGCCACCGTTGTTCATGACTGCCGCAGCACAGATCGGGCGGCCGGCCACAAGGCCGCCTTGCCCTCCCAGGCGGCGCGGCGTTTCAAAACGTTACTCTGCGAGTCAACTTTTCTCTTTGGCTGCCCCAAAACACTTTGGGCAGATGTTTTACTTACTCGTGGCAGTTTTATAAAACTGCAGAGTAATTACTCTGAGCATCTTGCACGCACTATTTCAGCGAGTGGTAAACTGAAAATGGCGGGAAGTTCAGTAGAATAAATAAGTTTGAAAAAGGAAAAAGAAACACACGGGAAAATTGCAAATGGCAAGTGATGAAATTAATACTTATTTAAAAGTTAAATTGTATAAAGGTTGCATTCTAAGACATAATGTTTATGATTAACTTAAAGTAAGGACAGCTGTTTACGTATAAAGTCAATTTTCTTTTTTTTTGAAAAGAAATAACTTAGAGTAAATGATAAATATATTTTCGAATTTACATTGGTTGCTTAATCAGTACGTATTTTATTATGATGGTGTGATTGGACTGTGTCCATGGCCGACCATAAGACTAAATAAAAATAGCACATACACAGAAAACTCAGCAAGACAAAAACTAAAAAAAAAAGGTTTTTACAACACCAGAGACAGATAATTAGGAAAAGTTGCTTAGTGCGTAACAGAAAATCTTAGCACAAATATGCAAAAATTTAAAGAATAAATTAAATTTGTACAGAGTACTCGCTCTTTTCAAAAATGGTTCCGAGTTTGGAGCCCTACTGTCTGGAAACCAAATGATGTCGCACTGAATCTGATATTCCTCTGCAAAGAACAATCAGTATGTAACAAAAATTTCTTTGTTCAAGTATGCAGTACAATTTTGAATATTCAAGAAAAAAAATATTTTTCTATTAAGTGTTACTGAACATCCGCACCACTCCAAGTTCAGGGAAGTAGTATCCCAAAACCAGATTCCTTCGCACTGAATATAACGGTCCTTAATAAAAAGGGTTTAATGCATAACAGAAAGGATTTGCACAAATATTCCAAATTTAAAAAAAGATTTAAGCGTTATATTCATATACAGATTTTATTACATTGATTGTACTTTTTAAAGGTTTGCATACAATTGATTTTTAAGTGTACTTGTTTAAGTGAAACAGAAAATCTTTGCAGAAGTAATCAAATTAAAAAGAAATTAAGGGAAGTATGTATAGAGAAATTTCATTATTTTGATTCGGGAAATTTTTTTTCAAAGGCTAGTAGTATACACTAGGTTTTTAGGTGTACTTGTGGAAGTGTAACATAAAATCTTAGGAGAAGTGCGCAAAATTAAAAAATATAATGAAGGGGAGAATGCATACTCAACTTTTATTACATTGATTAAGGTTAAATTTTTTCAAATGTTGTGTTTAAGTGTACTTGTGGAAGTGTAACATAAAATCTTAGCACAAGTGTGCAAAATATAAACATAAATTTAGGGGTAGTATGCATACTTGACTTTCATTGCATTGATTCAGTTTTTTTTCAAAGGTTAGTATACACTACGTTTTTAAGTGTAGTCGTGTAAGTGTAACAGAAAATTTAGAAAAAAAAGAAAGGGAATTATGAATACTCACATGTTATAACATTGATTCTGGAATTTTTTTCAAATGTTGGTGGTCATTAGGTTTTGAAATGTACTTGTGAAATGAATCTGAGATTCGAATCTGACTTGACTCAAAAGGTAACATCGTGAAATGAAACCACCGTGTTTAAATTTTAAAGCACAATATGAACACTACATGTACCCTATACCAGCCCTCAAGCCTTGCAAAGCAGTTTACGTGTTCCAAATAAGCATATATTTCTAGAGCATAAAGTATTCCCAAAAAATTGTTTTGCTGTAACACAAAGGTTGTCTTGCCACAACACAAAATTAATTTTGCTGCAACATAAACACCACCTTAATGTTGCCAGTACAGTTAGGAGACAATGTTTTTACAAAAGTACTTAATTTTACACTAACATTAATAGTTAAACATTATATTACATTAACAGCAACATTTGTTACTGACGGCTCACATATAACAAAAAATTAATGTTGTAGTAATATTAATACTGTTGCCATAACATCAGATTTTTTTTGGTGTGTATATGAAAGTATGTTACAAACTTTGATAGATATTTCAGTACAGATTATCAAATTTTAAAGATATATGTGACTTATAGCTTACGTTGTATAAAATTAATTCAGTGGATTAAAATCAACAAAATACTCAGACATAGAGGGGCCACAGTGGTGTAGCGGTTAGATTACTCGTTTCCCATCTAGGTGAGCCGGGTTTGATTCTCGGCGGGTCTCTCTCGTTTTTTCGCACGTGTAAATCGTGCCGAACGATGCCACTGGTGTGCGTGTCTTCTCGGGAATCTCCCGTTTCCCCCGACCTTGCATTCCGGCACTGCTCCATACTCACCCCACTTGACCCTCATTGGCTCTCAAGACCTTGATGTTAAGAGCTGTCCATACCTAGAAGAAAGTACGAAAATTGTGTAGCGCTGTAGAATAGCTACAATTTTCTTCGTTTGCTTCATTCTTAGTGTCCTTCAGCCATTGCATACTAAAAATGTGTGGCAGGTAGCTCAGTGCTTGTTTGCATTTATCATTTTTAAGAGTACGTTTAAGAAAGCACCGCAGTACGTTCCATGAAGTGACTCAGATTCAGTGGAATATTTCAATATTCTATAAAGGAAAGCAATTTTATATGAATTGGCATGATAATATGCTATTTGATTACTAGCAAAACACAGGTATGGAATACACATTGTTTTACAAAACAGAAATTTACCATTATTTTATTATAATTGGTTGAAAACTGCACATTGTGTGTAATAAAATAATTTAAAATTTTTTAAAATTATTTTGATCTCATTGTAGACTGAAATATTACAAAGGAATGCAAAATAGCAATTTAAGATGCATGGGATACACAACTTGCGTGGTCCTATAAATTTTACCTCCATAAACTTCAAAATATGTAAATTTATGTCTTCCTTCGTCTACTCGAATTCAGTATCCGGACCTCCTCCTGTGCAAGTGGGTGCTCGCTTTGTAATATATTCCCTGCTCACACATTCATTCTCTTCCTTGAATTCTGAAAACGAAGACGAAGAGGATTTGAATTCAACCACAAATAAAGTATATAGCTGCTCCTGGGTACATCCGCGCATGTGCGTATCTCGTCCAGAACTTTACTGATTACATTTATTTCTCACTTTGACGAAAATCTCGCTTTTCATTGCGACGGCTTCTTCAAGGCCGACATTGCACAAGCGACACATTACATACCAGTTAATTATACATTAATGTCTACCTTAAATTACGATTAATCATAAAATTAAATACATATAATTTTAATTTAGGGCAAGTTGAATAAAACATACAGTGTACGTTAAACTAATATCAGGAACGAAAGCTAAATATTATAAACATGATAAAAATATTCTCAGTAAATGTATTTAAAAAAATTAACATCAACGTCCTAAATATAATAATGTTTCAGTTATATTTGGTTTAAAAACGAGGGAATTCACATGCAAAAATTATCCTCACATGGTGAGCATTGACCTAAGCAAACTAACTACAGTATAAAACAGATAGTTAATTCCTGTGATAAATTTCCTAGTTTAATACATAAATATATACATAAATGTATTAAGATTTTGTTCAATGTCACTCAAATTCTTAGGCCATGGCTCAGTTTTAATGTAGCTTGTTAGTTATTAATTGAAAATCTTTAAAATACATTTTTTAAAAAAAATATCTGATTTAATCTGCCCACATACTATCGTAAAAGTAGCGGGGTTGCTTGTAATAACGCTAGCAGAAAATTACAGCTTCTATATATTCTGACGTCCTACTAGAATATTTATATGTTTAAATTGGTGGCAGGCGGAATGGTTTTCTCTTGTTTTCATTTAGTTTAATGCAAAACATAATACTATGTGAGGCAAGACACTCAGTTTGTAACGATTCCCTGGTTTCGATTTATTTTTGCGTAGTTAAACGAATAATTTATTAGCTACATGCAGCGTTGTCGCTGTACGTGCAAGTACATTTAATGCATTAAAAGAAAAGGAACTATGCCGGGTAAATGAAATGATCTTAAAACCAGGTTAATTTCGAATATGCTTCGTCACTGATACTAGGCTTCCTACACCCTCGTTACTTGTGAACCAGCCGGTTTAGGTTCATCGTTTCTTAGTACATGCAGTGAACCAAAGCAAAGGTAATGGGCTACCGTAAGTAAACAAACTTTTATTTTAGTTCTTGGCGATCGCGTCTGTGTCTCGCGCTGGACACCAGTCTACAAAAACTTACAAGTGGGAACTCAGCTAAACCAAACTGGCAAAACCTCTAAATAGTTCAATATTGACAATATGGAAGTGATACAATTAGAACGTATGTTTTTCGAATCCTGGAGGTCATCCCATCGTACTTCTTTGAGGCTTCGATGACTGTCTGGTGCAGTCTGGTTTCATCTGGTTTCGCCACCAGACTTCATCTGGTTTCGCCACATTTAAGTGTGCCCCGAAGAAACACTATACGCTACTTATTCATGGTAAAGTGAGGACTTATTAATTAAAGCCTTCCCAGCAGGTATAATAACCAAACAATTATATTTTATTGTGCTCTCAGACATTAACTTTTGAGAGCTATAAATCGTATACAGCATGATTATTAGCCACACAGTAATTTCTGTAATAAAAATTGACGAGAGCATACAAATAAGCTGTAGAATTAACTTTCAAGCAAGGCATTAAAAAGTGCCCACTTTACCGTTACCAGCCTAAAACATTCATCTTCGGATATTACACTTACGTAACTGGCAACCTCCGTGTTGCTTTGAGTTAGCGGTACTGCATACTACTGGGGTAAAATCCGAGTTTGATCCCCACTGCTGAACATTTTTTTAAAAATAGTTTCTTCGTATGGCTTACCTCACACTATTGCAGCCACTTTCAAGGGCTCGAACCACGAAACAACTACGTTTCGTCAAGCCCGTCAAATTTGAGCATTCTCTTACAAGACTAGGGGCGAGTACTCATTAGTATTCAACTGACCGCAAACAAAATGGCACCAGTATTCGGTGTTATATGTCGACTGTGTTTCCGTTTCCCGGTCGCGATGGAAAACACTGACATGTGTATGCTGGTGTGGGAAAGAGATACATATGAATGCGTGCTACGATTGGCATTCGTGTTCCTGCTAACAACCATCCCTACTCGCCACAGAATAGTTCGCTGTGTGGCAACTGTTGTATCGCTCGTGGTGGTTTCACAATACTGTGCTTTGGTAACTGAATTCAGATTCAGTGGTCACTAGCTGGAAAATAAAAGATACTGTTCAACTTATTGAATACACTCAAGGAATGCTTATTTTCTGCGGTTCAAAGTGGAAAGAATATTAGGACATAAAAAAAATATTATTACGCAACTTACAAATATACGGGCTGTCCCAAAATATGTGTGAAGTAATCGGGGAGTGGATAATACACCCCAGAACCACACAAAATATCCCTATGAACATATGTACTACAGTCGATAGTTTATGAGTTACAGACCTTCCAATGTTCCACTGGATGTATTCGTATTAGTCTTCCTGACACATTCCAGTTCGAGTAGCTGTAGCCAGTTCATGAACTAGCAGTGATACGTCACTTTACAAGAAGTGCGCAAAATGTTCGTTTGTGCCTTAATGCACGCTTTAATACGCCGCACACAAGGCCGGATTGCTCATTCACGAGGACAAAAATGAAAAATTTTGTTGCTTTAAAATAAAACAAAACACATGGTATTAGGTAGTAGAATAGTAAAAAGACAGAACAGCCATAAAAAAAGGTCAGAGGAAGCAACACAATAGCCAGTGCTGGCGCGCTTTGCGTCACTGTTTCTCGCACGGCAAGCGTGAGCCAGTTGCGGCCATAACTTTGACGGAGTAAATACGCATGTGTTGTGTTCTGTGTCAAAAAATAGTGAAGTTTGAAACACGGAAGGTGAAGCGTCAAGTGTGTATTTCTTATTATTATTGGTTTTTGTCAATTGTTTCAATAAATTAGGTAGTTATATCGATTTGAAAAAAGACATATTTTGTACGAAAAAAATAGATATAATTTAGTTTGCAGACTTTTCACAAAAAGTTCCACGTAGTTCCATTACATGTTACAATTCCTAAGTAACAACAACTCATAAGAATTACAAAAAAAAAAAAAACCGGTCCCCTTTACTGCCCGTTTATTAAATAAAGCTGTTTATTTCCAGGAAGTCGCGCTCACCCTACTCTGCAGGAGAGAAAGTTTCATAGAAATTAACTGTTTTTAGTGTTAAGAGAAGCTCATTTTTTAAAATTTTCGTCATTAAAATGTAATAAACGATTAGTACAGTACATAGTGGACCAAATATAAAAGCAAAACTTTACCAATAATTCAATTTACGCTGATTTAAACATATAATTATGTACCATGGTACCTCTGGAAGTCTCAGAAGGGAAAGAGGGAAACAAGAAAATATACTGGAAAAATCACTCTCCGTCTTCGACAAGATATTAGCGTCCAATTTCATTTAAATTAAAAAAAGAGAATGACGAGAACACCAAAGAGGAGTATAATAACAGTGAGAAGAAAATAAAGCAATTGACACCTACATCCATTGTTTTGGGAGACAGAACAATCAATTTCAAGCACATTCTGATTTGCACAATGCTAGATGGCAAAACGATAAATGTTTTAACTGAAACAAAAAGCACACAAGCTTGTAACGTTTGCAAATCCACACCCGTCTTAATGAATGATTTACAAAATGTTAAAAAGAGAGCAGTTGACACAAATGCATACCGATTTGGTCTTTCTATCTTGCATTCTCATCTGAGATGATACGATTATTTACTACATATATCTTACAAATTAAAACTAAAGCAATGGAAAGCCAGAGGCAAAAAAGCTCAAGAATTTGCTAAAGAAAGGAAGAAAACTATCTGCAACGATTTTTTTTTTTAATGGGGCTTGTTGTTTACCAACCAAAACAAGGAGGAGGTAATAGCAATGATGGAAACACGGCTAGAAAGTTTTTCAAAAACCCTGAGCAAGTATCCCGAATAACAGTGTCGCGTGCCGGTTTAAGGATTATAGCAGGACATTGGCTCACATCCATCACCCCCTCACACCATCCACGCCTCGCGCACTTCGCTAGGCGCCTTCCAGACGGCACGTGGAACCAGGGCCGGTGGAAAATTTTCAGTACACGTGGAGCGGAAGTGTAGACCTTCCCCCTCCCCCCCTTCATCATCGGACACCTCTCGCCTTCCGGGAGATCTGTTGAGAGTGCAGGGCTTTCTTGAGTCATCAGCAAATAATCCGGTGTAGTTCGCCTGAACGCAGTAAATACGCACCGCGGCAGAAATACCTGACGAGATGTATTAGTGCCGAGGTATTACCCCCGCCCCGCCCCTTCAAACCTTCAGATACGAGGACACGTGTGTTGGACGGCTTGTTAGGCGTTCATCCACTTCACCCATCTTACCCCCTTCCCGCCCCTAAAATGCGCCACGTGCCGCCGATTCAGGGCAGCGGCTGGCGTGTATAAAAACCC
>NQII01001063.1:330670-354348 GCA_002778355.1 Clitarchus hookeri
CACAGTACCGCACCTCTCAAGTGTTGATGTTGTGTATTTGTGAATATATACGAGACAATATATTCGTACTTCAAAATACAACAGTAATAGTCTACCTCATTATAAAACCCGCAACCCCCCACGCACCTTATAGTCGGTGCCTGGGGGACATTAACTCTGACCATATCAGCCGCCATGTCTTCCACAGTGGCGGTACATGAGTCGTCGTTAACAGGAATCTCACAAACGTTGATTGGACGATTTTAAAATATTTTAAGTGCAATTTCATGTGGGCCGTTATATGAATGAAGAAAACTTTGGGGCATATTGCTATGCCACAGCTGAAATGGCGATCAATTTTTATGATTGGTACAGAATGAGTGCAGGTGTACATAAGATTTTGATCCACGGGGCTGATATAATAAAAATCTCTTGCGTTGACCTTGGGACAACTATCGGAAGACGTAATAGAAGCCAGACACAAAGACTATAAAAAGTTGAGATAGTCTCACTGAAGAAAGACGTCTCGAATAAATACAAATACAGACATTTTCCACTGGATGTTTATATCTTCAGATCCTATAATTACAAGCAAAAGGAAAAACCCAAGAAAACAAAAGACGTTTTCAATGATGTCGCAGTTGGGATGTTGCGGGTGCCTACATTTCTCAGCGGAGTTTAGGACCATGTGAACGAAGATGAGGATGAATCTGATGAACACGAGGATGATATTTAGAGCATATGATTTAAATTAAGATACTCCTTTGTATTCATGTAAATAAAAAAACCAAATAACATTTTCTTGTTTTTTTAGGGGTAGTGAAACCCCCTAAAAAACCTTAGGTTTTTTTTGTTCATATTCAAATCAAAAAGTTCAAGTTTAAACTTCGCCAAGTCAAATAGTCATATAAAACATAAATATGATTTTTGTCCTCGTAAATTAGCAATCCGGCATAGTGTGCGCCGCGTCATTGATGGTCTGACACATTCATATGCTCCAGAAATTGCACCTATCTGCTGACAACCATGTTCCACTCGCTGGCGAAGCACTGCTTTGTCCGAAACTAGAGTTGCAAAAACAATGGTCTTGAGATGACCCCACAGGTAATAGTCCAGTGGACTGAGATCTGGGGTTCTAAACGCATATCATTCTACGTGAGTCGGCTGTCAATAGTGCAATGAGACAGGCAATAACACTCACAAAATCCAGCTTATCACGTTTACAGACGCACCTCGTAAAGATAGACTATTACCAATACGTGTGTCTAAATGTTGGAAGGTCTGTAACTTGGAAACTATCGACTTGGGACATTTGTTCATTAGGATATTTTGTGTTTTTTTTTTTTGGTGTACTGTCCACTTCCTGATTCCTTCCCACATACTTAGGAACATCGTATATTGTGCGATCCCAACAAAGATGGGAAAGAAAATTCAGTCTTTGAAAACTAGTTTCGTCAGGAACACAAGAAGCACGACTAAGGAGTGAAAGTTGGAAATTTCTCCGTACCAGACAACTGTACGTCTACTCGAGCTCGCATACATCCGCACTCACCACACACTCGTCCGCGAGCAGATATATACGGACAGGAGAATACTAGTGAGTACTCGTCCTGAGGTACACGCAGCCTGTACCCTCTGTCAATGTCCCTCATGTCTCTTTCATCCGTGGAATCTATTCAGCTGGCCTCACGCCACAAGTTGGCCTAGAGGCTTCCTGTTCACGCCACTCCATACAAACTTCCAGAAAAGCCGGTTTCCAGTCGCCAGGGAAAGCTCCAAATGTCTAACTTCCGCTCCCGGGTAGGGACGCAAGCTCTCTATAAACGTAATTTGCCACCCACTCTCTGGTGTGAAACATCAGGATATCAACTGCAGCTAACTTCCTTCTACATCCGCCAGATTCAGTCGTTAATAATATCTGCAGAGGAAATGAAAATAAATACCGCCTTCGAAAATCGGGACGCGTCAATATATGGGTTAACAAGCGAACCGGTCCGGCTTCGCCCGGGTAAAATTGAGTTTTACAGTGATACACTAATAAATAAATTGGGAAAAGACAATTCATTTATGTGAAAACAGAATGATAAAATTATACTCTGTTGGCCTAGGTTTTTAACTGATTACGACAACCCAAAAGAAAGGAAATATTTTTTACCCGATAACCAAGAAGTAGGGTATTGTTTTTGGAGTGTATCTGTGCAACTATCGCATAGTTACCACATTTCCGCTTTCCAGCGTCGATGTATGAAAATCAAAACGTGAGTTTCATCAAGTTGTAGCTTTAGAAATAAGTATATCTAGGTACTACTTTTTGCGCTTGGCTGAGGGATCTTAATCGATCACCAAATTTAAGCAACGTTCCCAGCGGCACAGATTTGGATGGGTGACCGTTTAATGGCATTACATATGAGCGCTTCCGGGCTTCGGAGGGCACGTTAAATATTCGTTCCCGGTTGTTATCGATTGATAGCAGACGTTAAGCCATTTAAGATGTCCTTGGGAGGCCTGATAAACTCTGACACTAGAGGAAAAAAATATTTCGTTCACGTTCCCAGCCGTTGCAGCATTAGGTTTTGTTGTTATTCCTCAGGAACCGTACAATTTTCCGGGATAAAAAGTATCCTATGTCCTCTTCCAGGACCTAAAGTACCTGTATACCAAATTTCATAAAACTTCGTTCAGCCGTTATGGAGCTGAGTGGTAACAAACATACACACAAAATTTCGCATTTATAATATTAGTAGAATTTTTAATAATATTTATCATAGTGTAGCTAATATCCTTATTTTAAATTTTCTCTGTGTGATATAAGTAGTCCCTATATATATGCATATTTTCGTTCAAGATGGACTTTAAACATTTTATTATTGTGCTTTATCTAAACGTAACGAAATAATATTTGTAGTTTTGGTGCCGAAGTTGAATTACGCGTTGAGTTAAGTCAATTTGTGTTCACAGATGCCTGGGGCTGACACTCAGACGTCTAGGCAGGGTTCTTACAAGCTTGCAGTCGCTTTGCACTGCGACAAAGACGACAGCGATAACTGCTCAGCTACCGGCCACATGGTCTTGGAGGAAAATGTCACCGTCACTTTCAGTGCAAACTCTACAGCCATCACTATCGGGAACCTACACGAGGTTTGCTCCGTTGTCAAACTCCAGCCATTGACAGACGTCACCGTCTCGAGGCCAGCAAAACGACCAGGAGGTAAGGCTTATTTTTAATGGCTGTGTTTACTACAGTAATCATATTATTGTGACTGACTGGCTGCTTTGAACACTTATAATTTTCTACTCTTATCTGAAAATATGATAATCTTCAATTCACAAAATGTAAGTGATCATAGTAACGTTCCTATAAAGCATTCTGTTTTGTTACAGAAGCGGCCTTATTTTTTTTATTTCAAGGACAGCGTGTATAGGAGAGTTCTTATTTTATTTAACTTTTACTACCTTGAAATTGGAGAGGAAATTTTTTAATTAACACCTGTAAATTTCGTATTTACCCAGAAATAAGAAAAATGTTTTTCTATGATTTGGAATAATTGTTTTACTTAATACTCGACAAGAGCTATTATTAATAATGGCACTCCAGTTGGTCTAGAGCACTAAACCGTTTTGTGGGTAATGACCACGTCGGTTCACTATAACCGCCAAAATCTTCGGATTTGTCACCGATTGATTTTTTCTGTGTTACTATGTGAAGACATATGTTTACAAGATATAGTCCACTCGTGGCTTCTTAAAACTTTTTTGAAGCCATGCTATAGTTCCACTTTCATGATATTCCGCCGCCTTATGCAAACAAAGCTTGACTAAGTCTGGAAAATCACACCAAAAGGACAACGCACAGCATTCGTGCGCACTCAGTTCAATATCATTTTCCATTCGAACTATTTCTTACTAGGCATTACCAACACACCTATTTTCTCCCAGTTTGTATTATTATTTATTATTGATGAAATGTTATAATTTATCAATAAAATAACGTAAAAATTTAATTTCAACTAGAAATAAGATAATTTCATTTTAACAACGTATAAAAAGCTTGTGATGCATTACATAATATAGGAAACTTGAAGATTGGGTCATTTTTCAAATGTTTGATTAAAAAAGTGTGAATAAACTGTGAATAGACTGTGCCTGTAACACTGCGGAGAACCGTATTAGTCGGATTGTGACTGACATTGGCGAAGTAAAATGTAAACCTTTTATAGTGGCGCTTTGCACCAATTTATGGCCTCATAACCAGCGCAAACAATGGTGGATGACATTTCGAACACTTACTGTAAACAATACGTACCCTATATTTATCAACTTACAGTATTGTGGCCGCGGTGGCACAGTGGCTAGAGTGTCGCCTCCCATCAAGGCCAACCGGTGTCAATACCAGATGGGGTCACTCCCGGATTTTCACACGTGGGAGTTGTGCCAGACGATGTCACTGGTCGGTGGGTTTTCTCGGGGATATCCCGTTTCCTCCGCCCTTGCATTCCAGCGCTGCTCCATTTTCACCTCACTTCAGCCTCGTCGGCTCTTGAGACCTCGATGTTGAGCCACTCATACATCTCCACTCCACTCTGCTTACAGTAATGAATATGTTCGTGTGTTGCCTATTTGTTATTGGTAACACTCAATGTACAATTCCCCGCACGAGAACTGGCATTTCTTACGTACCAGGTACTGTATTGTTGCCGCTGAAACTCTTGTGTGCGCTTGAAACCAAGACGGTGGGCTCTGGTCAGTTGAAACATGGGGCACATTTTATTAGTCTAGTCGTACTGATCAATGAACTGGCATAAGACTTCTAGAAAATGGGACTATACAAACGTTAAAGAAGAAAGAATGCAGATACACTTTATTATCTCCCGTAAGGTTGGAATTATTAAAAATAGTTTGTTCTGTTTGTTCTAAGGTTGAATATTCCTATATCACAAAACACTATTCCGCAATTATAATTTTATTTTCCATCGTTTCTGATATTTTGCAAAAATTCACTTTATAAATTCAATAATTGCGTTGGGTTAAAAGTTGCATTGTATTCCCTACTTCAGTTTTCACAAGAATTGCCCTTCCGAAATATTTCTGGTCGGAACAACTTGTTCACCCTGGTATTTCTGTATTCCATACCTTACAGTGACAGTTTCATCGAAATCTATTCCATGTTTTTGCACAATAGCAAAATAAAAAGAAATACAAAAAAAAAAATTGGGGATAATAAATATTTTAATTATTAGTAAATTACCACTTTATTGAAAAATATATGAAATGCACAGATGTAACAATTATAAGTATTTTATATTTTTGTATAGAATAAAACTGTAAGGAAACGTAACGTGGTATAAAAGAAGCAAACGTACCAGAATGTAATCACATGTTTGTGCACAGTTTATGCGTATATATTGTACACATCACATAATAGGCTATTGTGTCTATAATTTCCCACATGACACGTTCTCCTTTCTTTAAATAAAGTTAATATTATTACTTTATATTCCTGTCTTCATGACAGCACGAACATTTCCATAATATAGGCATATTGATGAAACGTAAAAATCATATAATACAGGTTTCTGAAGGGTATTTAAAAATTATCAGCTAAAAATTGCAGTTGGGGTATTTTTATTTTATTATATATTGCATTTAACCCGTTATATTATACGACTATTACCAGTTATATAACTTATTAAAGAAGGCCTATTGATTTACCAGTTTTCTTCTTTACTTATCCAAATGTATTTTAAAAATATTATGGTTGTTCTCTTTTTTTATTTTCACCCCAATTTCTAACAATACGTTTAATACTTTGTTTGGTCTTCCACCCATGTCATGTTCTACGACACTTTTCATTCTCTTAAATTTCCGTACTTTTATCTTGTAAATCGTAGTTATATTTCCTCTTTCACTCTATTTAAATTAATTGGCTATAGTCCATTCACTGTTACTTCCAACTTTTCTGAAGGCCTGCTAAATTTCTACTTCCAGGATATTCCTCCGCCTCATGAAAACACAGCTTAAATAAGTCTACAAAATAACACCAAAGGGACAATGCACCGTATTCGTGCACATTACATTTAATAATGTTTTGCATGAGAACTATATCTTACTAGGCATTACTAACACACCTGTATTCTCTCTGTTTTATACATATTAATTACAAATGAATTAGTATAATTTGTAGATAAAATACATTTCAATGTTTAAATTAATCAAAAATAACGAATTTTTACGTAAACTAAAGTATAAAACGCTTGTAATAAATGCAATATTTAGGAAATTACCAAAAAACGTCATTTATAGAGATTTTTCAAAGGTTAGGTTCAAAAAATGCGAAGACACCACGAATAGACTATAGATTTTTAACCTTTCTTCCTCCGTCCTAGGTTTTCATCTAGAACCCTTGATTCTACATTAATGTATTACGTTGATATCTTCACTATTTGGCGTCCCTTTCTATATTTCCGCCAATATTATATAGTTAAGTTAGTGCACATTTTATTTCTTTAATAAATAAGCTTTGTATGATTATGAAGTTTCTATTTTTTGCTATCCAATATTATACAGTCAATATTGTACAGATAGTGCACACTTTATTTCCTTAAAAAATAAACTTTGTATTATTTTTTAGTTTTTACTTGTTCTTATCTTGTTTGTTCGTTATATTTTGAAATCATTTAGAAGTTATCACTGACTATATTATATCGTCTCGAAATACTCCTGCCCTGTCTTGAAAAAAATCCACAAATTTTCTCTACAGGTAAGGATGTAGTGTTAAAAAATCTCTGTTTATCATTGCTTTCCGTGTAAATTTATACATATTTTATGTTTCAAATTTTCTCTTTTAGTATGGCATGTTAGTTTGACTGTTCTGTCGCATATTGGCATTTGCGCCGATGTTCATTTACTGGTACCAGTGAATACCACTAGCAACATGTGAGCAATTATACGCGTTTTTCACGTAAAATGCAAATGTGCGGGATTTTCTCGACGGATTTTTAGTGTCCACAAATTTTAATCCAACCACTGAATATTTTTCTTACATCACTTGAAAATGTGATGTTTCCTATGTTCTTGAGATTTGTTTTATTTGAGATTACCGATGTCGTCCCAATACTCGGTAGTGATTAGGTAAGTAATTTGCTACTTAAACTCTGTACATTTGGTGCTCCGCTACCTGTAAGTCGCTTACCAGTTGTAGTATAAGCGTGTTTTAGAGCATATATAACACGAACAGACTGAAACTTTATACGCTTAAATTCGTGTATTGGTGTCTAATATTTGTAGTTAATATCTATTACTAAACCACCAAAGTTAAATTCAACAGTTTGGATAGATGGCATACCTACAATAACACTGGATAGCAAGACCGTAGCGCAACAGAGAGTTGAGTAATATAGAGATGGAAAAAAACTTTTCTTATCGCACAATTATCGACAATTATTGAAGCTGAGTATAGTGGTTTTTGACTGATATTGTGACAGTTTCTTTGCGTCCTATCTACTTTAATAACAGGCGTATATTTATTTTTGTTCGCAACTCTGCCATTAACCTCACTTGACGAGAAGAACCTGACACCAAATATTCAGCTATCACATTCTGCTGCACTCTGTAGCTAAATCAACTTACATGACCATTGTTTTGGATGATTAGCATTCGATGTCTCTAAAAACATTATGGTAAAATTTTCTTATATTCTACCTTATCTCCATACTGCGTTACGCCTTAGCGATTAAAGTAGCATAGAATTCGGCCGATTATTCCTTGACACATTAATGGGAGCCATAAAGTGTGGTTGTTTAGCTTGTCAGTTTGAAGTTTATTTTGCAAAAGGCTTTCTTTTACTTCCTGTTCGTACCCAAACAAATAGAGTTTAAACTTTACAGAATGTTGTGTTTTTAGCGCAAACTATTAAGATTTTACGGCTGCACGTTAATGTAAAAGAATTTCCAAGCTTACATTGAAATGTCCTTTAACGCTGTTTTCTCCTTTTCAAACCAGTGAATGCGTATTTCAAAGCCTACCAAGTTATTTTCAATACGGACACGTCTTTTAAGTTATTTGCTCCCAAGAACGAAACCACGCCAACATTGAAACCTTCTTTTTATTGCCAAAACAATGCTCATGCTTTCCAGGCGTCCTCTTTGTCGTCGTTTGATACGAAGAATATTTTAAAAAGAACGAAGCCATTGTAGAATTACTTCACATTCTTAGAACTAGTTTCCTGGCCTGCCCCAAGGCAACCTTGTGGTCGCTTACTTTTTCTCGTGCCGTTATCGTGCAGCGAGAAAAGTTACGTACAGTAGCTTCTCTTTCTAACAGCCAGTACGGTATGAAAAAAGGGAAGGGGGAAGATGTAGAAAATATTTTTATATTATTAGGATTCATAATATTTCACGATAATACTTTTATTTAAATATCTGGAATTCCAACTGAACAACTGGAGTTACCTTTGTCTAAATATCACGTTTATGGGTATTAGTGATACAGCGAATAATCGGAGAAACTGTTAAAAATTGTTATTTTTGTGGCAGATCTTGAACATGAGTAATGAATTCAACTGCACTAAATCTGCCGTTGAGCAGCACAGAGGCAAACTTAATTCTTGAACTTTATTCTCAGTTATCGGATGTGTCCATGCGGCGTACTTTCGATTATCCTATTCGACCACTTCCTTGCCCATGTTAATTTTTTGTACACCATGTCACTATATAAACATTTTATTTTATTTTATGGTACTGTTTCATGGTGTAAAGCCGGTCGCCATTCCCTTTCCGCCATTAGTTAGTGTAGCTAATTTGCACTTGTAGGTGCAGACGGACGAACAAAGCACGGGAAGGCAGGACAAGACACGACAATTAGCTCAAAAAACCGGGAAATTTATGGCCTCGCAACATACTTTATCGCGCATAATTTCCGATAAATATCGTGCCCCAACTTGTGGTATCTCCAAAGGAAGTGAAAGAAGGTTTTTTTTTTTGGGCAAGGGCACGTATGGAAAATGGCGTGCATACTCTTGGCAATGTTGTAGCGTGTTTTAATCCTAATAATATCTTAGTGACAGCCTTTCATATCGGAGGCGAGAGAAGAGTAATATTTACAGGATGCCCGGGCGTATCTACCAACCTTCGCACCTCCGAGTATGTTAGTAACGACCGGATACGTCTAATGACAGAGCGAAGGGACCAAGGAAACGAGAACCTCGTGTGTGAAGAACAGAGTGCAGTGGAACGCGATGCTGGTGGTGACTCTGCTATGGTAGTGCCGAGAGTCGGAAGTTGGAGAAGCAGTGACATCGGTGATCGGTGGGGATACCTGCAATATGGAGTCGGCTGCCCGCGAGTTGATCGTGCCTGTGGACTGTAGTTGGCGTGTTCCCAAGTGAACTCAACAGATGAAGACCCACCGATGGTATTTGCGTATGCTACTAGACACGTATCGTGAACATTTTATTGATGGGACTTACTTAATTCCTGTATTTATTATTAATAGAAAATATTTAATCATTGTGTTTAGGAGAGCGTGTTATGTGTATGTAGTGTAACACAATGGTTTAGATATGATATACTTGTCATATGTAATTTGGTATCATCAATTTGTTTACCTAATCTAAAAATTATATCTGAATGCAGAAGGATTTTGTTTATTTATTTTGACAATGTTTTTATTTAGGTTAGAAGTTTATCAGCCATCAGAAATTCCAGTTCCATTTGTTTATACGTAATAGGAAGTTATATTATTTTTAAAAATTTTTCCTTCAAAGAGAAAGTTGTCAACATTTTGTTTTGTGCATAATCGTATTTTATAACTATGTGAGGCGATACTACCTAACCCATGAGAGGAAAATGTTTTTTTAAAAACGTAATGTAGTTGAAAATTTTATTTTCTCGGGGAATATTTTAACTGTTTAAAGAGGATCAGGCCATATTGGATTTTTTCGCTAGGGCTGTGGCTATCTAAAGTGATCACCCAGTTAGGAATTTTATGTAATTTATGCAAACGAGTATAAATTTCGACAAAACCATGCATGTACGTTGGCACGAAGACGTGGTAATGTTTTTAAGTCTAGAAGAGGCCTGTGCTCGGATGACAGCCGTGTTTTAAATGTTAAGCATAGAGCTGTAGATTACACGTATAAGCCCACGAGCTTCGTATTTAGGAAATAATTTTAGACACAGAAGAGGAACAACTACAGTGGTGGAGACATCTGAATTTTCGAATTTACGTGTGGTGTTTCGACAAGATGCTATGTCGACAACGATCAGCATTTTCATTTTCACACAAGTTTGAAAAATCTCAACAGCGTGCATCTCTCTTTAATTAAAAACTTTATTCTGCACCACTATTAAAGTATTCTTGTTTTTCAGTTTCCACAAACTTCACCATGAATATCCTGTATAACTGAAAAATGTTCATTAAAATATTTTCCATGTTCATACGTAAATATTGGCGAACTGAAAATTTAGAGGCCCACCCACGTATGATCATACAGTAAATATGTTTTGGAGTGAGCCATTTTATTACTGTAGACCAGACTCATGGAGAAATTTTCCTCATGTGTATCGCAGACGAAAATATTTTTATAGAAGTTAATTTAGGAGAGGAGGCCGATATATATGTGCCCGTAGGCAGTATGTACGAACGTGATGCGGAAATTAGGGACGAGAAGGGCAACAGAGATCGAGGGCATAATGGCTCTTCACCCCCTCCGCGGCGTGACGTCGACGAACCGAATGTACCTAGCCGCAAGTCAGCTGGTTCCTTTACCCACCATCCTAACGAACAGAGAGATTGTTCGCCTAGGAGAGGCCACACGGGGAAGAGTGACAGGAATAACCGCAACGAGAATGCTGAACCACAACCACCACGATCACCTCACCGGCGAGGCAAAGATTATTATGAACACTTAGAGGAACGCTACTTCGCTAGTCAAGCGCCACTGTACTCGCGAGTTCCTTCATTAATTTCAGCACCTGATTCTAATAATCAGGGTCTAGATGGCGAAGCAGATAATTCCTGTAATATTCGGGACCGGAAGTTAAACTGTCAGGGGTCAGGGAAAACGGGTCCTGGTCACTGACCTTTGGCAAGAAAGCTAATCCAAAGGGTTCCAATGAACACCGGACTGCCAGTATGGATAATAGTAATGCAAGGAGACTAAATGTTTTGCCCACCACCGCTTCCGTGAGACATCGACAGGGAAATCCCGTCGAGCAGAATGAAAACGTTAGGAAATATGTTGAGAACTCAATGCCGCAACGTGTATCAAAACTGGCGAGACAAACTTCCTGTAATTGAATACGTAATGAACAACACTGTGCGCGAGTCAACGGCCCTTTCCCCTTTGGAGGTGCTAACAGGTCAGCGATCTGATATATTTGACCCCCGTTAATTACCAGTGCCACCGGAGATTTCTAAAGGATCAGAGATCAAAGAGGCTGATTTTAAAGGAGAAATTTTAAACTTCGCGAAAAAGAAGTTATTTCCAGCCGCTGAACATCGCCGCAAGTATGCTAAACTGTCTCGTAAAACCAGTTCAGAAGTCGGACAGCTAGTACTTGTCAGGGAACACCACATTATTAAAACATGGGAAAATATTGCTTAAAACCTAATGCCCCTTTATTTTGTTCCGCGGTGAGTAGCGCGTATTTTTTTTATGGTAAATGCAATTTAATTAATCTGTCCTGAAACATGCCAAGTCAAGGGAAGGTACAATATAGGTGTTCTCAAATTATATGTACAGCCACCTACGCCAGTTTAATTACAAATGTTGTGGATCAGCTTAACGTAAACATGCCGAGGAGGAAGTGTTGAGAAGATTATTTCGCACTACGGTGAACATTTGTCTGTACCGCAGCTATTCTAATGAGAAAAATTTGAGGCGAAGAATTATGATAAATGACGTGAGATATATCTCATTTATCGGCGAAACTGGAAGCTGCCCGAATAATCTGATTGTTCCACGCCATGTGATTTTTTGCCCTATGAGCACGCCTACGATAATTATTTACCGAGCATTGAGGCTGGAAAATTTTATGATACAACCAGGCGTAATTAAAGAATACGGCTGATAGACTAATAAACGTGAGCTAAAGGGTGACGTTAGATAATTTTGTTTCGACATGTGTTAAAGAATTTAAGACAATTTATCTGCCTACACAATGAGGAAGACGAACTAAACCTGCATGTTAACCGTGCTATCTTACCTACAGGCACATAGATAATAAAGTAAAGCAGAAGCTAATTTGTTGGATATGCATCTTAACTTTGCAAGCTAGATGAATTTTGAAACTCACTGTTTTCGATGTCCACTACTTTTACTCTGAAATCCCGAATCCATGTAAGCTGCCAGACAGTAGTTCTGAAATCAATACCAAATAAGCGGCGATTCTTTAACAAAGAATTGGCCCTTACCAGTTGAATAAATAAACACAAAGGGTTACAAGGATTACTAACCGTGGTTCATGGGTTAATCCACTTTTCGTAGTGTCTTCTGATTAATACCGAATTAACACTCGTTGATTTTATGTTTCTTCCACTTGATGATCCTTTAGAAGCGCTCCAGATGTCATATTTGAATTCGGTATATATGAGTCTTTGATTTCTGGTTTGATTTCTTCATGTATGCTTAGTTGTGTGTTTATTTATGTATTAATGCGTATAGTTGATAATTTTTCCAATGTTGTTTATAGTATCTATTAATATTTTTTTCTTGTGTTATGCTATTGTTGACTGATTATATGTGTTGTTGTTCATGTTGAGAAATATGCCTTTTTCAAGACGACACTAGACTAGTTTAGGTATTTTGAAAATAGGTAAGTGCAATTGTTGCCGCGAACTAATAATGTACGTGTGCAAATTTTTTAAGTTTTGTGATTTCGGACGTAATATGAAGTAATTTTGGGCTCACATGCTACCCCGAACTGTTGGTGGGTGAGCGGAGAAATAAGTGTCTTCCTGCACCGCACATGGAAAATCACACGAACGCACACGCAAATTTAATGTCGAAAGAAGTCAACGGACTTCAACGCTGCGTCGACGCACTCGTTTAACACTTTAGTCACAGTGTCATCTATCTGGGACGTTGCATATGAAGAGGCTTGGTTGGTCTGCACTGTACGCCGCACAACATGCCGTCCAATGAGAAAGGTTCCCTACGTGTGGGAGACATCATTCGCTGCTGAGACTATGTTCCGTAGCATCATAAACCGCTGCTGCTAGTCACATAGATAGATATATTTTGGTCCCGATGTAAGACAAAAAGTCGTCTGGATATCAGTATAGTTCTGAACAACCCAAGAGGGAGACGACGATACTCATTCGTCCATCTGTGCCGAAATGGGATGCACAGAAATTTCTTCCGAATTTGGACTCGCCCACTCATCCTTTTCAGTGTGTCTCACAAGCAGGGAAACTTTTCTCATTCGACGGTATGTTCTACTGAGTACGGTGCAGACCATTAAACCCACTTGAGACCGTGGTGGCTGAGCGGTTAGACTGCTCGCCTCCCGCCAAGGTGAACCGGGTTCCATTCCCGGATTTTTGCAAGTGGGAATCGTGCCAGATGATGTCGCTGGTCGGCGGGTTTTCTCGGGGATTTCCTGTTTCCTCCGCCCTTGCATTCTGGCACTGCTCCATTCTCACATCATTTCACCCTCATCGGCTCTTAAGATCTCGATGTTAAGAGCCACCCAAATCTCTCAGCTCAGCATTAAACCCACTTCATATACAACGTCGCATATAAAGGATACAGTGACCGAAAGGGTTAAATTATTTTTAATAGGGTAGAACCCGCTGGAAAATGTTATTTAAATGCGTGATTTTATCTGTGCACTGAATATAAGATGAATTTTTATAGCCAAAAGACAATGATGCTGTAAGAATTGTTTATTTATTTTGGCAATGTTTTCATGTAGGGTAGAAGTTTATTAACCATCAGAACTGTCAGAACTGTCAGTTCCATTTGTTTGCACGTAATAGGTAGTTATTATTATTTTTTAAAAATAAGAACTTTTAAAGAAATAATTTTTCTTCAGAGTGAAAGTTGTCAACATTTTATGTGCAAAATTCTATTTTGTAACAATGTGAGGCGATACTAGCGAGCCTATGGGAGAAACTGTTTTTTAAAACGCGATATTGTTGAAAATTATATTATCTCGGGGAATGTTTTAACAGTTTAAAGAGGGTCAAGCCATATTGGATTTATCGCTAGGGCTGTGGTTATCTAAGGTAATCACCCAACTAGGACTTCGATGTAATTTATTGCTAAACGAGTCCAAATTGCAACAAATCTAGGAATGTACGTTGGTACGAAGACATGGCAATGTTTTCAAGTCTTAAAGAGGCCTGTGTTCGGATGACAGCAATATTTTAAATGTTAGGTATGTTTCGCCTTCCGCGTTCATACTAAGCGAGTGTGCTAAGAATGTAGCGTGCACATACAAGATCGTGAGTTTCTTATTTATTGCTCAAACTTTACCACGAATATCTTGTATTACCGAGGAATGTTCATTGACATATTTTCCATGTTCATACGTAATATTGACTATCTTGTGTCTGCATAAATCTCTGTACAAGTTATTGGTTGGTTTATTAAACTTATAGAAGCATGGTATTAATTGAAAGTATAATTTTATTTATTTTAACGCATAGTTATATTTTAATATATAACCTGCCCGCTCATCCTACTACTCCCAAACATTGCTTCATACATTTTATTAAATCTTTGAGGGAATCAGAGCTGGCACTGATTGCATTTACAGTAGTTATTCAGTAGCTAGATGTTGTATTTTTTGGTTTTAGTATGTTGACTTACAGACAGCGGAACAACGGTATCGTAAGTATTTGCCAGGTTATATAGCAGAAACTGAGGGTTGGTAAGTTATTATTGGTGGTCGCATACCTGCTGGGACTATTTCCACTCATCTGTCTGCAGTGTTGCCGGGCAAGAAACTCTCACGAGACATACGCTATTTATTATTTATCGTTACATTACAGCATATATATAATACGATTCCATGACGGAAGTTCAATGTGTATTTATTATTACCTATTATCGAATATATATATTAGAAAATTTTCTTGGTTTTTTTATTTAATTAAAATAGGATATTTCCGCGGCTTAAGTAGCTCGCCTAAAGATATTCATGGAAACAAAAACCCCATGTCTTTGCAAGCATCTTGAAAAAAAAAAAAGAAATAATAACGGATTAATACTTTTGTTAAGAATGGCTGCAGTGTTTTGTTCAAATCTCTGCATTATAAAATGGAACTAGAAAACAATAAATGTTTTGCTGTGACTTTTCTCTAATTAGGACAGCTATAATTGCAATTCCTAAAGTCAATTGAAAATAAGTAACCGAATTAGTGAAATATGTTCTTTTTATCAAAAACTTTTAAATATTTGTATTTTTCTTTAACATTCGTTGACTTTTTAAAAAAACGTTAAATGTTTTGCTAAAAATTATTTTTAACAAAAGAGACTTTTGTTCATTAAAAAACACTTTAGATTCACTTAGCTTTGGGGTGCGATTCTATAAAAAGAGGTAAACTTTAATTGTAATAATCACTTTTTACGTTTAAAAATTAACATTATTATCCCAGTAATCCACAAACAAGAGGGAAAATAATAAAAATATTACTGTTTCATAAAATCTACCAAATACAACGGTGCATTCAGAAGGTTCACTTAAGTCACAAACACCGAAATTATTTAATAGTGAAATTAATATTTTCGTTAGAGAAGATGCGACGTTCTGAAGTCCACAGTTCGGATGAGCGAGGTTATACAAAAACCAAAACCTTCCAAGAAAAGCACATTTGAAACATGTTAATTTAATTCATAAAAGTATTTCAGGAATTTGTAAATTAGATGAGCACGGCTAGAAGGGGTAATTTTCAGGACAGCTGTTAAATTGCAAACGAGAAACGAGATAGCTGTATTCAAGAATCAACACGAGTGGTAAAAGCGATAGCAGCAAATAAATAAAGAAACATTTTCATTCATATCCTTTTAATTATACCTATGGTCGAATAAAAACTTGCAGTTAAACCGTGACCATCTGCGACAATAACAGAAAATAATCGTTAAATTAATAGACAACAGGTCACGGTAAAAACCATAAATTCGTTCCACATATTCTCAGTAGCCATAGATCGAAGACACCATGGATTAACAAACACCGTTGCTTCAAAAAGATATGTGCGCAGTGAGCCAAGCAATTAAAGGCCGTAGTAATCAATCAATACATAAAAAAGGGGGTGCGTGTACTTATGTAAGCGGGTTAGAAGTTATACTTCTTTGGCGTGACTAAAATAAAATTTTCGCGTATAACCTCAAATACTTGAAAACACTTTAAAAATTTTACTATACAATTTTTGTCACTAACAAATTTTCCACGGCACAGACAATACGCGCATAACCTCAAATACTTATGTACCTTGCGTTTGTTTATAGCTAGACGATACGCGCATGCGCGTTGGGCATACCCCTACCACGTTCACTGTCGAATTTCGTTACACTGTGCGCGCGCAACTTCCGTTGCACACTAAACTTTTACCCTCAACGCGCCAAAATAAGTATAACTTCAAAAACTGCTAATGAATACAGTGAAAATTATTACCCTCATCGAATGATTATCGTATACCACAAATATGGTCCCTAACATGGAAAAAAAAATATTCTGCAGTGATACTTCTAGCCGCGTCTTTTCTAACACACGTTACTTACTATCGTCGTATAATTTGATTAAATCAGTCAATTCCTAGCAGAAATTACATGCCTTCATAACATTTCGCAAGATTGTCGTTTTGACGATAAGCGTCAGCTCTACTAAAACTGCATAAATACTTGTCATATTTATACAAGATTTCTTGGTTATCAATATGATGACAATATTTTTAACAGTTTTGAGATATTCTACTTTAGTTTAATTTGTTCAAGATTTTTAATCTAATGAGACAACAAGTGAAAGAGGGTACTTATTCATCTAATACCATTTTTTTTTGTGCTAGTGTAACAAGGTTTGGCTTAACTGGTACTATGGTTCCAGCGGCATACAGCGTGTAACGAAAAGAATAATCCGATTCCACAAGGCTATAACTTTTACTGGAATGAATATAGGGCCTCACGTAAATTGTAAATTACACATCGAAACATAAAGTTTCCCTTGGGGCATTCTGCACGTCACAGGTTCACTTGGTTGCCGGTACGTGTCACCCTGGTGGCGCTATAGCTGGTGCTGCTGGCACACTCATTATGCATGCGCCAGGATGGCGGTGACACAGCAACAAAAAGTGTTTTGAGTTCTCCGTGTCAACAAGTGTGATTCAATCATAGCTGTACCCCCTACTGCACCCCCTACTGCGCCGAGCATCCCACGGTGGCACGAGTAGTTTCAAGAGACCGGTTGTTTATGTAAGGGGAAGTCCACAGGTGGCCCCCGAGTGCTGAAGAAGACGTAGAGCGCATCCGGCAGAGTTTTGTACGGGGTTCACAGAAAAACTCTTGTCGTGGCAGCCAAGAGCTGGCCATCTTCCATATGACTGTCTGGCGTGCTTTGCGGCGACGATTGTATTTGAAACCATATAGGATTCAGGTGTCACAAGCGCTTCCTGATGGTGATAAACAACGACGTCTTTAGTTTTGTGAATTCATTATGGGCATGGAGATGGACAATGAAAACTTTAGTTCACGTATGGTGTTCAGCGATGAGGCTACGTTCCATTTAAGTAGAAAAGTGCACCACCACAACATACTAATATGGGGAACGCAGCGGCCAGATACCATAGTCGGGCATTAGAGAGACTATTCAAAACTGAATGTGTTTTGTGCCGTTTCCCGAGAGCAGGTGTACGGTTCCTTATTTTTTTTCCCATACTGTTTCTAAAATTACGAGAACATTCCGATAATTTCATTTTTCAACAGGACTGAGCACCAACGCACTGGCACCTGCATGTCAGAGAATTTCTTAACAATGAACTTCTTGAACGATTGATCCGCCATAAGTGGCTTACGGATCGCGCATCGCACTACTGGCCTCTAAGGTCACCTGATCTCAACGTATATGATTTCTATTGTGGGGTTTGTGTAAGACTCCGTCTACGCGTCACACCTTCCAACAACTGTGGGAGAACTGAACTGTGACGCCGCATAGCAACAGCAGTGGCTGCGGTAACACCTGGCATGCTCGCACGAGTAGGGGACGAGTTTGACAACCATGTAGACGTATGCCGTGGGTACGGTGGATAGCACATTAAAAATTGGAAATAAGGTAACTTAAAACTTTGTATTCTTATACGTATTATAAAATTTACTCGAAGGTTTTATGTGAATGCATGTAAAAGTCACAGCCTTGTGAAATCGGACGAATCTTTCTCATACAGCTGCATAATATGTATCTTATATTTTGGAAGAGCGGTTATTTTGAAAATATACGTCGCATTAAGTCAAAACTATTTTCCTGTCAGGGACACAGTTAGGGATAGGGCGAATGCTCTCCCCCTGCCATATAACTATTTTTTAAATGTTTCGTGTTCTCTGCTAAAAGCAAGTTACTATCTCAGTATACATGTTCTTACTTAAGGATGAGTAGTAGATACAGAGTATCATCTCTTGCTTTTGTAAACAATCATTTTCGCCCACTCCGTTTCCAATCATCTAACGGTAGATAAACTTAGTTATTTTGGAATCACATTAATAAAACTGCTCTGTTCAGGGTTAGTGTTGTGATGTGTAGCAAGCGTAACAAGAAGTTACTGATAATTAATGAGTTTACTTTCCTCTACATGGGTGCAAGTAAATTTTAGTGAAGTTAGTAAATGTGTAGGTGGTTCGCAGGCGTTGTCGTCTCAATAGCAGCAATATTATTAGATATGAAACCAGAAACATGTAAACAGTACTAAGACAATGCAAATACACGAGTGACTTACCCGGGATTATAATTCAGAAAAACTCGTCAAATTAATCTAGATTGCAATCAACTACATCACGGAGGTAGGATTTGGAGCAACAATTTTGGATGTAATCAGTCTAATATTTTGAACGATAGGGTTCTCTAACCTGAAATATCTACACTGTCAAATAAGTGGCTGAGCTACTAAAAACACATACGTTTACATGGCCTAGCATAACGCCAATTGTGTAAAAAAATGTGGTGGAAATCGGTTGATTGGTACCCAAGATAAAATATGAAAACCTTATTTCCTTAATCGGTGCTATCTTACAAAACTGCCTAAAAATGTTCTCTATTCTATGCTTTTAATAGATACTGTCAACATAAAAAATTTGAAGGAATTTTGTTAAATGGTTAAATAAATATGCGGGTGTGCAAAATTCTGTGGAAATTAGTGCAATTAATCCGGAAATATGGCAAAATGTTCATTTTACTCAACTGACACTACTTTCCAAAAAATCCGGAAAAGAGGATCTCTGTATCCATAAATGCTGTTTGTATACAAAATTCGGTTGAATTTTTTTAAACGTTTCATACATATAAAAAAAATATTTATACAAGCCCCATTAAAACATGCTTGCGCACATAACACATGTTAATTTACGTACCCTACTGTAGCAATACTTGCATGAAATTTTGGTATGAATCGGTTGATTGATCCTCGATTATGGCATAAAACCTCCATTGTTCATGCGACGATCTTCATAAATGGAGGACAAAAAGTTTATGTGTTAGTACGTTCCATGATTGTAATATATACTATACACAAATTAAAATTAAAATCTTTCACGCAGTTTCGTAAATATAGCACACTAAGCTAAAATGTTTGTGTAGGCGCATTTCAGAAAATAAGAGACTTACACACTTAAAACATATAAATTAATATTGCCTACCACAACCTCTTCGCAAAATTTTAAAGAAATCGGTGGATTGTTTCCCGAGATACGGCATAAAAACTGTTTTATTTCATGTGTGACTATCTTACAAAATTGCGGAAAAATGAGGCTTTGCTTACACAATTTCGATGGATATAATTCATACTGTCACCAAACAAAATTAAGTTGAAATTGGTTAGTTATTTCGTAGAAAAAATGTTGACATTGAATGTTTAAATGGCCGCCATTTTGAAAACGTTTATGCCTAACCCTTTCAAAGTTTACATGTTCGTATGGCCTGCCATAGGACTACCTGATTGCCAAATTTAGTAGAAATCCTGTGTTTTTTTCGGATATGTCACGCAATTGTAATTTGTCATGTGATACTATTTTACAAAATGTCCGACAAGAGATTTTGTGTGGACACATTTGATGGTAGTAATATATACAGCCAGCTTAGAAATTTTCTTAGGGATTAATTACATAGTTTAAACGATTTCACGTATGAAACTAAAATAACTGCATGGCCACCATTCCAAAAATAAGTGTCCGACATACCTAAAACTTGTCAGTTAACGCTACCTACCGCAGTACTCCTTGTTTGCAATATTTTGTAGGAATGGGTCAATTGTTTACCGAGATATTATACAAAAAATGTATTAATTCATGTAGCGCTATCTTACAAAATGGCGGAAAAAGGGTTTTGTTTGACTCATATGATGCTTGTAATAGATACTCTCAGCGTACAGAGTTTGGTTCCAATTGGTCAAACAGTATGGTAGTTATACTAAATAAACCTAAAATACTTATATGGCCGTCATTTTGAAAATACTCTCATAATAAAGTTCAATTACTTATGTTTACCGGGCCTATTTTAGTTTTACTTACGTGCCAAATTGGGCGAAAATTGGTTGAGTAGTTTCTGAGATATAACGTAAGAGCTTTATGTTTTATGTAGCAAAAAGGCAGACCAACAACAACTTTAACGTCTGAATTTAATTCTTACACATTGCGGTGTCTGCAAACAAAATTTGGTTTAAATTGGTTGAACGGTTTTCAAAATATGACATACCATCCCAATTTTTAAAATGGCCCCTATTTTTAAAGTAAGTGCCTGGCGTGATTGAAAACTATAGAAGTTATGTGCCGTTACTTGTGTACCGAGTTTGGTGAAATTCGGTTCACGCGTTCAAAAATTGAAGGGGGGAAACACACACGCCTAGACAAACACAGAGTCACACACATACACACACAGTCAGAAAACGATCTCATAAGCCTATCTTGCCTTCGGAAAGTAGGCTAAAAATTAAGAAAAGTCCATTAGCAAGAACCGTAAATTATTATTTTACAAAATATTGCAGTTAATTAATATCATTATTCGAAAATTTCAATGTAGCACTGATTAGAATTTCAAACTCATGACACATTTGTACAAGAATCGCCAGATATTGGCGACTTGTTTTACGTTATGCGACATTTTTCTTACGGGTCAGGCATGGTTCTCATGGTTTTCCTTCGAGCCAAACGCGTAGCCAGTAAAACGTTTTGTCTTTAATATACAAGAGTTAAATTCTTGCCTTGTACGGGCACTAGGGCGCGAGAGGTATTAATTGTACAGCGACCACCGAACTCCGAACTGTTCGTTAGCGATTGAAAATAATCACTTATCGTTCTAAACACTAACAAAGGTTCCAGTGAACAACAAAAATTATTTTGAGTGCATGTTAAAAATTTGCCGGAGTTCATGCGAACCAAGTTGGTGCCAATATTATTTTTGCTTTACTATGTAACTGTGACGGGACAGTTATGTTATCAGGAGATGTGCTCGCATTTTCATGTCACTGTCTAAAACAAGCGCCCACTATAAACAATTATCTGTTTTATCTGTACATTAACATTTAAATATGGTAGTTTGTATGAAAACTATCGTTCCATCAATGTTATTAACGTAGGTAATAATGGACGCAGTTATGCAAACGGTAACGAACTTACAGTTGGTTTGGAACATAAATATTTAAGTCCAAAGTTTTTCCTATTCGTTTTCTGCACTCGTATTCCTTGCGGAAACTGCGGTATCATATTTATTGCAGGTATATTTGTTTAGTAACTGGAGTTTCAGATTGAAACAATTGTAAAATATGTTATTGAAATATCAAAAATCACTACCCTACCTCAGTGTTATATCTTCTATTTATACATGCAGTGCGTGCATCTTACCAAGGGCCATATCTGGTGGTAGATATTCTTGCATCAATTTGAATTAGTGAATAATGTGATTTCTATTTTGATGTTTTATTTATCATTTCTTTTGCATCATATACATGTTCATCGGAGAGTCTTTTTCCATCCAGATAGTGACGTAAGACAGGCATGGGTAAAACTAAATGATCAGCTGCGTACCCTTGGACCTGATCTGAACAATACGATGAAGCAAGGTTATAATAGCACAGCTGCATTTCAAGGCTTGTTTTGTGGTTACCAAGGCTTACTACAGAAAGTATATCCAACAGCTCTGCACACCCACTGCAACCAACACTGCCAAGAGCTTTCTTTCTTTGAGTGATGCTTCAAAGATATAGGACAAATAAAACGCGTCCAGTATTGTTAGCGACATTTGTACTCTATTTAAATCCTCTCCAAAAATAACTAACATCTTGAGGAAGAAAACGGACCAAAAACGCCACTGAAGCACATAGAATCTGTCACGAAACCTATCTCCAAATATTACAATCTTCAATAATTTTCTTGCCATGGTCTACAATTGAAGCAGCTGAATGAAAGTTTTGTATCCTAAAATTTTAGAAGATATATCTCCATGTGTGAACGACATGGTAACGGAATTGACAACTGGCGATATTTAAGAAACCTTTGGAAATTGGTAAAATTATTAACAGTTTCATGTAATAATGAAAAAAGACAAGAATGAACATTTATTATTTTTAAAAACGGCGTGTGACTGACTTCCGTTACAGACGCCTGGTCTTGGTCAGGCACTCCGAGCTCTTAGCAAAGTGATTTGCAGCAGTTTAAGGCGTAGCCATGGAAAATTGCCGAGCAGCGGTAGATAAAATAGCCGGAATTCTTAAGAGAATTCATGACTCAGTCTACCGCATCATTCGTAATGAGCTGCAGTTTTGCAAAGTGCCTGCAAGCTAGTGTATGTGCCATGAAAAGTGACTCCAGAAGTGAACTGAAACAGCGACTGCTCTTTGACGTCCCTCAAGAACTTTTGGGGCTCTTTGAAGCAAAAGGGGGCAGTTCCCATGCGACAATCGTTTCGGTAGTTGGAACTTGTGACGATTACCGCCAACTGGAAGGAAAAAGAAGACGAATAAAGAATGGAGCGATTTCTCGTCACCAAAGTGGAAGAAGTTCTGGACGAATACTTCCGTATTGAAGAAAACACTTACTCTCTTTTGGGATGAACAAGGTGCACGCTTAAAGCACTGCACGTCTAGGAGAAATATTATCACTGGTGTTTTATCTTCAGATCTTCTAACGGAATATTCTCGACTTGTAATAAAAGGAAGAAATTATAAATTTTTTCTTTAATAGTGTTATGGTCACCTGAAATTCTTATTTTCACTATTTGGCCACAGAATTTGAATCACTACATAAACTTAAATTCGAAAAGGTTTTGCCAATGTTTAGTTACAAACTTTTATAAAATATTTTAATTTGCATGCTTTATTTCGTTTTGACATTTGACGAGTAAAATTTGTCGTATAAAATGGTTTCAGTAGCATAGCAGCATTGAACAATATTATGCTGTTATCAGTAAGTACCGCAAGCTTATTGCTTCACTACTAACGGTCATCCCTTCAACACCTTCCCTTTTTGCTGCTGTATCATCAGTTGCCGCCGCTACGTCGCC
>NQII01001063.1:354395-392824 GCA_002778355.1 Clitarchus hookeri
GGGGGGGGGGGAGCATTGACAGCTGTTCTGGACTGACATCACAGCCCAACCCTGCTGGAGGAGTCGACGACACAACAGCATGTGCAAAAACCTTCCAGCTAATCCTCCCTCAGCCTTTCCCGAGCTGTGAAGAAGGTTCTGGGTCAAGGCACCTACAATATTGATACGGCCGCAGCCAGGGGGTCGGGAGTGTGTGATAGCCATATTGCTTGAGTGTGGGAAGTGTGTAGCGAAAATCGGGCCATCGAGGGACTTGGAAGGAAAGGACCTGCGGCGATCAAGGTGTGAGAGACTGCGTCCGACGAGTATGTGTGTGTGTGTGTGTGTGTGTGTGTGTGTGTGTGTGTGTGTGGTGGATAAAGAACGAGAGTGCACGATTGCTGCGGAGGGCGTGGTATCCGACGAGTGGAGGGCTACTGTGCACGGGAGCTCTCGATGCGCTCCAGAACATTCCGGACAGGGAATACTGACGGCATCTGAACTGAAACAAGGTGGTACTGAATAGACGAGTGATACACACTTGATTCTAAATACCTAAACTCTCAGATATCAAACAAATATAATTATAATCGTAATTCAGTAGATGTTAAACTGTCTGTAGAGAATGGTATTAAATATTTGTTTGTATTTATTTATGCTAGGTGCGAACGACTAAGTATATATTGGCTGTAAATAGCAAGAGATAGCCATTAATTTCAAGATATAAAATTTTGAATTTTTTTTGAGGATTGCTTATGAATAAATTGTAAACTAATTAATATCTAATTTATTTTAAATAACACCTCCGTACCTTAAAGAACCTGACTATGCCAAGAGAATTTGAAACATGTAACAATTTTATAAATCTTTTATCAACATTTTTTACGAATAAGAGACAGGCATTTCAGATCATCTTTCTATCTGTATTCGGATGTGTTTTCTGTACATCCCTTTCGTAAATTTTTGCCCTTTCACCGAATGTCACCAGAATAGATGCACATAATTGTATTTTTTTTAGAACACACAATTCTTATAATCTTAGGAAATTAAGAGTACCTGTTTTAAAAATGGCGGGCTTCCTCATTGTTGGGTTTTATATACATCCTCAAAAACTTTTTAAAATGTTTAAAACAAAAATAGCGTGCTTTCAAGGCAAAACGTAAGATTTTTATCAAGAAAACAATATCAGCTTTGTTTGACCACTTTGGGAGTTAACGGCACACGAAATAATAAAACTTAGACATCATACTTCAGGAACTTCTCAACATATCATCATCGAATTAGGTACAAAAAATTCTACGGCGAGCCACCAAAACGTATACATCAGTACTGTATATATCTTAATTTTCGAAATTGCAGCTTTATGAGTATTTTGTCAATAAGCCAAGGCTGGATAATATATATATATATATATATATATAAATATATATATATNTGTTTAAAACAAAAATAGCGTGCTTTCAAGGCAAAACGTAAGATTTTTATCAAGAAAACAATATCAGCTTTGTTTCACCACTTTGGGAGTTAACGGCACACGAAATAATAAAACTTAGACATCATACTTCAGGAACTTCTCAACATATCATCATCGAATTAGGTACAAAAAATTCTACGGCGAGCCACCAAAACGTATACATCAGTACTGTCTATATCTTAATTTTCGAAATTGCAGCTTTATGAGTATTTTGTCAATAAGCCAAGGCTGGATAATATATATATATATATATAAATATATATATATATATATCTGTTTGATCTAGACTTGGTATGCCAGCAGTGCTTTTAAGAAAACTGATTATCTTATTTCACAAACACTTTTGTCCGCCATTTTTAAAACTAAGTCATCTGAAACTAAAAAAAAAAACCGATCAAAATAAATTTTGCACTAAAAATGTACACCGCTGTTGACTAACTTAGAAATTTTGAATCCATGAGATGCATTTTAAAAATGGTAGATTCATTATTTTGTGTACATTAATATAATAAAGTGTTAATAAATAAATAAATATATATATATATATATATAAATTTATACAGCCATATAAGGTTTTCAGTTGTTTTCTGCTCATATCAATACCAATTATTTTTAATTTAAATATGCATGTGTTTATATACAGACACTTTACTCTGCATAGACGTTAGTCTGAATTGTTAAAAAGAATTTCATATGCACAACGCATAGAATTAGAGTCATGAGAATGCATATAAANAGACGTTAGTCTGAATTGTTAAAAAGAATTTCATATGCACAACGCATAGAATTAGAGTCATGAGAATGCATATAAAAAAATAATAAAAATTATAACTTTGCTCGTTTACAAATACCTCATTAAAAAAAACATAGCCTTATAGAAAATAACATTAATTTGATCACCAAACAGTAAATAATTTCTTTATGTCATCAGGTGATCCAATTCGTCAAGTTTTTCATTGGCCTTTTGTTTGCATAAAGAATGTCTTCCTTAGTTAAGCACAGCATAGGTACCACAAACTACGAACGGGAAAANTTGGCCTTTTGTTTGCATAAAGAATGTCTTCCTTAGTTAAGCACAGCATAGGTACCACAAACTACGAACGGGAAAATGAACACCTCCTTTCCCTTTTCATCTCTGCGAGAAAAGTGGAAAATTTGCATCGTAGCGGAGAAAAGCTTTTCTGGAACTTGCCCGATTAAACTCATAAAACTAACATTCATATATTGTAATGCTTAAGCGTAATATCTGCTCTCTTTATGAGCATTGTGTTTGCAATGTTTCCCTTCTGTCCACCGCCTTTGAAACTACACTGAAGAGCCAAAAAAACTGCTACGCTTACCTAATATCGTGTAACCACCCCCCCCCCTTTTTTGATCGCGCAGAAGTGCCGCAAGACGACGTGGCATGGACTCGACTAATGTCTGAAGGTATGCAGGAGGCTATTCACGCCTTGAATCCTGCAGGACAGTCCACAAATCCAATCTGGCCAATTTGAGATAGGGTTGCACATCTGTCACATTTAATTATTCTCGTCAGTAGTCGTTTGTCCCGTTCTTTCACGATCTTTTTCCGGCCGCAGCGATGTCGAAGATGTAATGTTTTACCGGATTGCCGATATTCACGGCACACTCGTGAAATGGNTTTTTCCGGCCGCAGCGATGTCGAAGATGTAATGTTTTACCGGATTGCCGATATTCACGGCACACTCGTGAAATGATCGTACGCGAACATCCAAATGTTATCGGTACCTCAGAGATGCTACGTCCCATCTCTCGTTCACCGACTATAACACCNTCGTACGCGAACATCCAAATGTTATCGGTACCTCAGAGATGCTACGTCCCATCTCTCGTTCACCGACTATAACACCACCTTCAAACTCACTTAAATCTTGATAACATGCCATTGTAGCAGCAGTAACCGATCTAGCTGCCGACCGGAACGCGTTACTCTGATTGGTTCCATACCTCTGTAATTTGCATTCGCACGCTTATACCAGTTTTTTTGGCTCTTCAGTGTAGTTTATTCTAGAAGCACCTTGTAAGTGTTCCGAAAAATATTAACCTTCGTGTATATTGTCATGCTGTATCACGTTGAGAATGTTTTGTCACGTCGTTGGTGCCGTTTTCGTCGGAGCTGTGAGAAAAAAGATGTCAGAGCAAAAATAACACTCTCGTAAAGCATAACGCAAAAATACCTCACATACAGTAAACCAATATCACAAAAATATCCCCTTTTTCCCAAATTTGTCGCAAAAATACAGTTCATACTGCAAACGTATAGCAAACCATAAGGTACATACCACAAATGTTCAGTAAACATACTTAGGCATACTTAAGTAAATGTAAATTATTAAAAATTCGGCATGCAAAAAGCTATCAGAATATTGTCCTGTTCAGTTTTATGAATTTACAGCAAATATTTTATTTGCCAGGATACTGTGAAATAATATACTCACTCAGATTAGTAGAGAGTGGTTGTCATCATATACCTGGATAGAATGCAAACACTGCCTAACAGGTCGGCAACAGTGAGCTTGTTCATGTCAGTTCTCCTGCCTGGCTGCGTAGGATTTTGTAACCTATATTGAAACAATTAGTTGTAATATTAAATATAAATATTTAAATCTTAATTGGCTAAAGTGTTACTCAGAGTGTCATTTCGTTACCAGATATATTAATGATCCATCATTTTTTAAATGTAATTTTTTAACAAACTTAGTTTACAACAATTGAACATAAACTTTGAATCATTTTGGCATCAGTTTGTTGAGTATTGTATGCAACATGTTTCTGGCGGATATAGGTAATCCGTAATGGTAAATTGCTAGCTAATCCTAAATACACGAAAATGACAAAATTGTGTTACAGGACATGCTTCGTTTGACAGCTAGAAGTGCTCAGATATTTAAAAATTGAAATTTGCAAATTTTTAAAATTCTCTTCTAAATTTAGGGGCGAATACCTTATATCAATAAAACACATAATTACCATAGATTTAGGCGTCCATATAATTCCTCTTTGGCTCACATTGGAGTATAAAAAAATTCTTCCCAAATGTGAGCTCTATTGCTAATCAAACAAATCATTTCCGGATACATTTTAGTAAAAAAAATTAAAATAAATTTTTTGGGTAATTATTTGATCATAAATTTCTACTCCGTATTTTAGAAAGACGTTATAAATTTGCATATTTATTGAACTTATTTTCCATTTCCGTCATCGTAGGTAGTGCTTCAGCTACCGCTCTTACACAGCAACCTACTCAAGAATATTACCTGTGCATGTGCAAGTAGCACATTTCCCTTCAGCCCCATNTACCGCTCTTACACAGCAACCTACTCAAGAATATTACCTGTGCATGTGCAAGTAGCACATTTCCCTTCAGCCCCATGCTACGCAGTTTTGCCTTGCGACTATAGGCTGTTGTTTATCCTGTTTCTCCTTTATCTGTAATCTTCAGTGATTATGTGTACTTGTGATACGTAATTTGTACAAACATCTTTCTTTAGCAGATCTAACACTGTTGAGCTCCACTGCGTCTACAGTTAGAACGAAACTACTTTTGCTCATGTTGTACATTATAAGATATCAAAAATAACGAGCATGTTGCATAAATCGCATGCCTGCTCCTCATAGTTTTGATNCATGTTGTACATTATAAGATATCAAAAATAACGAGCATGTTGCATAAATCGCATGCCTGCTCCTCATAGTTTTGATATTTAAGCTAATTAAAGGTAGTTTACAAACGGAAAGGTTCATAAAAGTCAGTGATATCTTAAGACCAAAGTTTCGATATTTCAAAATAATATTTTTTTTATACATTTGTGTGTGTGCGTGTACAATTACAGTAGGTATCCGCACTCACTTATGTATATACAAATATATTTGGTACATAAATAATCTATTCTTATCACGTAGTTTGCAATTTTTTGAAATGTATATGGAAGTTCGTTTTTATAATGCCTAAGATATTAAACTCACAATTTAGCTTTTGTATTACAATTTTATAACGAAAAACAAAAAGAAAACTAAAAATATGTTCTGTAATATGTTTCAGAAAAATCAACCACCTACCAAGCCACGAGAAGTACTCAGTTTCCATCAGTTACTAATAACGCATTTGAAAATTCAACAACAGCTGGTGGGACCCCCGAAAAGTCAACTGGCAATTCTGTTTCGTCAACTACAGCGACTGCACGTGTCGAGACAAGTTCACCGCATTCAACGGCAAGTGAAACAACACATGCAAATTCAATCACGACAGTTTCTTCCCTTTCGTCGACATCTGAGATCACGAGTACTGTGGCGGGTGGAGCTTCTTCTAGTACAGTTTCCTCAACGGGAATTACAACAAAGACAAATGAAACCACTACAGTTTCTCCCCAGACAACAGCGTCCTCGGAAACTTCATTTACTCCAACGCCTTCGTTAACAACATTACCACTTACAAATACTTCTGGTACACCAAGCATGGGCACTACTTCTACACAAAAGTCTGGCGCCAGAGAGAATCCTACTTCTTCGAAATCAGATAATATATCACAGCAAATAACACGTGAGAGGAAGAAACGTCAGATTATTTTTAGTGCGAAATCCTCTAAAGCTAACAAAGTTATACAACCACTGATATATAAGTTGACTAACACGTCGCTATGTACTGGCGAAAATTCTATCGTGATCAATTACGTATAACTTCAATGAATCTGTTGGAATTTATGAAAAGAGAATATTTGCCTTTCTAAAAAGTGCTACTGAGAGTTTATCATAAATTCATTCTGTGTTACAGTTCTCACCAGTTTTGTGCTGTAAGTTATGGTACAACTGAAAATTCTTGATNTATCATAAATTCATTCTGTGTTACAGTTCTCACCAGTTTTGTGCTGTAAGTTATGGTACAACTGAAAATTCTTGATATGTATATTAAACAGTTACACTAGTACTGAGAAAAAATACATTTTACAGGTAAGTTGAAATAAGCTTATGCTTCCAGGACAAAAAACTTAATTTTCTGATTTATTTTTNAAAAATACATTTTACAGGTAAGTTGAAATAAGCTTATGCTTCCAGGACAAAAAACTTAATTTTCTGATTTATTTTTGTCAGCATACTTTAATTTGGTACTCGTACGGTAAGCTGATGACAATAAACACTGATAAAACGTTTTCTCTTTACATTGTCTTGAGATCTTAAGAAGGTGAAGATTGTTTTGACTTTTGGAAGACGTGAGTCAAGGTATTTTTAATCAGTTACTGGATTCACTTCTCTTGAATTTATATAAGTACAACCAATATGTAAAGTTTATATTTCATAAATAACATATAATTCACTTATATTTGCTCTAATATACTTCCCTATAAACCTAGATCTTCTACCTGTCCTGTTTTTGCATACTTCTGTGACATGCTTTCTTGACAATGAATATTCGTTTACTTCTTTCTTGTTTCAAATTTGAGCTAAGATTTTTGAAAAATTTTCCATTTATGTGGAGATATCTTAAATATATGACATCCTGCGCTAAAGGAATTTTTGGAAATCTGCAATAATGTCTAGGATTTGTAGCTATTTGGATAGCAAAATTAATTCGAAACTTCAAAAGTAATTTAGGGCCTACAGATTCAGGATTCATTAAGGTTATGGGAATATCAACACATTTTAAGGTGATTTATATGTTGCGAATTCTAAATAAATATAAAGGGAAATACATTGAAATTCGAATTGCTGTATTTGTACGCACGCAACAATTGTTAATTTTTTTTTTGTTAATAACCTGTATATCAAATATTTTAATATAGATATTTTACGACTGNGCACGCAACAATTGTTAATTTTTTTTTTGTTAATAACCTGTATATCAAATATTTTAATATAGATATTTTACGACTGTAGCAAAAAATTTACGTATACTGGTAAATTCGATCTGCTATGAAAATGAATTTTATTAATGTTAAATATGTATCATNTAGCAAAAAATTTACGTATACTGGTAAATTCGATCTGCTATGAAAATGAATTTTATTAATGTTAAATATGTATCATTGCGATTTTTAGGCTTTAAGCACCTTATGTAAACCAAAAGCGTTACACCATCATTCAACTTGGGGAAACGCGAGAATGTGTTTATAGACACTTGGTAATCAGTGGAACATATCTTGGCAAAATCACTTATTTAGTCGTGTACTTAACTGATACTAGCACACTGAATGGTAATTCAGATATCAGACCCAACTGCGATATTATCTGCTGCTTCTGATATGGCAGGATTAAAAAAAAACTGTCTTTAAATGTTACGTGAGTTCATACGTTCGGGCATGCAAGCAGATATGATGCAAGTACAACATTTGTGGAATTTGTATGAGGTATGGTACAGCCAGGCTCTTAATAATAGTTTTGTATGCTGTTAATTTAAAAAAAAAATTACTCACACAAGATTCCTTATTTGAAGAGCATTAGGTACAGTTACAAAAGTTATAACAATAAAACGCTTAACAATGCATGATAGCAAAAAACTGATCATTTAAAATGTTTACCTCTCACCTTCACCTTTTATGTAATTTTTCCCCTAATAACAGTGTGCCCATAATTTTTGCATAGTAAATGTTGAAATAATCATTTTATGTTGTAATAATAATTAATCAATCGTCTTTGTTGTGGCTAAGTAAAGGTCAATCGCCTTTTCTTGCACCTAACCACGCTCCTAAGAACACAGAGCTTTAAAATAATATATTAAGAATTTAATATTTTATTGACATTATTTGATTCCTACAATACATTAATCCATGCATCCATGCAGAATATACCCAAATAAAATAAACTAGAGGAAAAGTAAACGTCATTTAGCAGATGATTGTAACACAAGAGAATAATTTGGAAAATAATTTACAATACTATATATGACAACAAAATGTCACGACAGCAAAAATTAACAAAGGTGAAAGTGTGATGGTGGAGTTCACTGACACTTCTTCGCAGAAATCCGCTGATAAGTTTTGTAGAAAGAGCAAGTATGTATAACCAGGTGGGGTGGCAGAAAGTAATGCACAATGGGTGGAGTGAATAAAACAAGAAGTTACTGATGTCGATAATGAACATACTTTCCTCTACATAGGTAAAAATAATTTATAGTGAAGTTCTTAAAAACTAATACAGTATAGGCCTTAACATCTAGTTGACAGGAATATTATACATAGAATTATACAAATACATAACAATATTGATACAATTAAAATGCACATGTGTCTTACCCATGACTCGAGTTATAAAACCTCTTACCATAAGATAGCGTGCAATCAGCTGCATTACGGTGTTATTAACTAAATGTTTTGATAGGTAGAGTTTATTAACGTGGAATATTAACAGGACCGTCATTTTGAAAATAAGTGTCTGAGACACTCAAATAATTTATATTTACATGTCCTGCTCTAGCTGTACTTGTGTGGATGGAGCATTTGGGTGAAATCTGTGTATTGGTTCCCGAGATATGGCAAAGAAAATTTATTTTCTATTTTGGCGATATCCTACAAAGAGCCCACTGTTCGTGTGCGATGCTTCTAATAGATACTGCCCACATACAAAGTTTGGTTGGATTTGATCGAGTTGTTTAATGAAAATGACAAACTTATCTAAATTATTTATATGGCCGCCATTTAGAAAATCAGTGTATGACCCACTAAAATCACGTAGCTCTACATGGTCTTCTGTAGCATTACCGGTGTGCGAAATTTGGTGGAAATTAGTTTAATGCTTCCGGAAATATGACATAATTGTTCCATTTTATTACCTGGCACCATCTTACAAAAATGTTGGGAAAAGGGGTTCTATGTATGCTTAATCAGCGTTTTTAATTAATACTGTTTAATGAATAACAAATCTTCCAGATTTGGTGGAATTTTGTTGAATTGTTTAATATACAGAACATACATACCTAAATAATTTATGTTATCGCAATTTTTTTTAATGGTTTGCCCCGCCTAAAACATATAAGTTTACATGGCCTGCCTTAGCACTACATGCGTGTAAAATTTTGTGGTAATCGGTTGATTGGTTCCCAAGCATGGCATAAAACCCCCATTTTTTCGCGTGACGATCTTCATAAATGGGGGACAAAAATATTATATATTAGCACAATTGATTATTGTCATAGACACAGCCAGTATATAAAGTTATGTTGAAATTGTTTGAAATATGTGATGGCGTACCTAGCAAAATTTTTTACACTGCTGTTGTTTTTAAAATATGTGACTAAGCCCTTAAAGAGTATAAATTTAGATGGACTACAGAAGTTATCTGGTCGCATGAATTTGGTAGAAATTATATAATTGTTTCCTGAGAGACGACATAAAAGTTTAATTTTGCCAATGGCGCTATCTTCCAAAACGGAGGAGAAAGGAGTTTAAGTATAAGCTCATTTGATGCCTATATAGATACTGCCAGTATACACAGTTAAGTTGAAATTGGTTACATGTTTTAGTATATGAAGCATACTAAGCTAAAATGTTTATGTCGCCACCATTCTGAAAATAAGTGTCTGATCCTCTTAAAAAACATATACATTAACTAACTTGAGCCCGCGACTTTATCTGCGTGGAATTCATGTTTTCGTTGTAGTAATTTTTAAGTTGTAAGAATATCATTAAAATAGAATGAATATTTTAAAATATAACGTCGAATGAAATGCAAGTCCAAAAATAAGAGAATTGTGGCTGATAAGTTTGTATTTGTTATTTGTAATCGGCCGTGTCAACATATAAGATAGGCTTCTTACAATATTTCTTTTTAAACAATGATCTTTGCCATTTTAAAGGGTGGCACCAAAACAACGAGGTTAAGGGGTGAGCTTACACGCGAGCACGCCACGTGAAACTGGCCCTTGGGAGAAACAGTCCCGTCTCAAGTCAACTCCTGCGAATTTGAGAGTTTGCCCCTGCGACTTATTTAACGTCACAGCGAAGCATACTTTGGGGGGAAACAGTGACTCTTGAATTCAAAAGGGAGGTCAATGGGAATTAATGGAATACGCGGCACAAACACTGCACATAAACTAGGCACAAAACGTTTATCGATCTTAACGATGCCTTACAATGTCCATTGCTGTTTTTTTATATTTAAATAGGCAAACTCCGTCCCCAATAATTGTCACAACGATTTGTTACACCTTTTGCCCGTTAATATTTAACTTTTCAGCAATAATTTTTTTAAATAAGAATTTATATATTGGTACAAACAAAAACGAATTGGATCCGGGTATCGCTCTCTGTAGAGTTGCTCCGCCTGACTAGCATTATAACGGCCTGGACAACGAGTGAGCAAACCAAGCATTGATAATGGTAATAACGGAACTGTGTGTGTGTGTTTTAGTACAACTAACATGAACGTACTTCACTGTACTGTAAAATAATCCAAATAATTTAATCTGCTAACTTACATTTTCCATAGATGAGCAACATTTCCTTCGTCTCTTTGTTGGAGTACATTTCCGTTACATCTCTCACCTTGCAGTGTACTGCATTCGACTGCACACGGATGTCTAATTGAGTAGTCGTCCCGCCATGTACGTTCCTTTGTTTCATTATAAGCGCAATCTCTGTGGAATGGTGTACACAACTCTTGGCACCTGCACTGTTTACATCACCTCTACATCAAATGCAGAGCGTCAACGTCATACTGTACTGTACCATGCAGCGCNTACATCACCTCTACATCAAATGCAGAGCGTCAACGTCATACTGTACTGTACCATGCAGCGCAATCGTGCCGCAAGGCATCACATAACGTGTCTTCATGAACCCTTATGAGTCCCAATGTCTGTGGCAGTTTTTAAAGATCTGTTCATTAGACTGGTACGTTGGGATACATTTTTGNACCCTTATGAGTCCCAATGTCTGTGGCAGTTTTTAAAGATCTGTTCATTAGACTGGTACGTTGGGATACATTTTTTAATAGGTCTTGTCGAGCTTCATGGTGCTATTTGAAAAAAACTGTTGTTAGTACTCGTATTTCACTAATAAATAATGCTTTAAGGTTGACTACCCAGTAGTATTATTTCCCCTACCAGTTATACAATTTTTGTTTGAAAAACTTTTTCATTTGGAGCCCCGGTACGGAGTTACTGTGGCTGGTAAAGATAAATGGGACATCCCGTATTTGCAAGAATTAAATGAGCTATAATGTAAACTCATTTATTCACCATTTTGGAAGATGATACCCCGAANATCCCGTATTTGCAAGAATTAAATGAGCTATAATGTAAACTCATTTATTCACCATTTTGGAAGATGATACCCCGAAAAAAATCAATTTTTTGTTTCCTATCTCGAGAAAATATTTACTGATACCCACAGAATTCAGGCGACAAGTTTCAATTTTGTAGTATATATGAATTTATACGATNCGAGAAAATATTTACTGATACCCACAGAATTCAGGCGACAAGTTTCAATTTTGTAGTATATATGAATTTATACGATCTAAGAAGGTAGTCGTATATTTTCAAAATAACAGCAATGTGAATAGGATGTCAGTATGCCACATGTGCCAAACAATTTCACCTGACTTAATATGTAACAGTATATATAACAAACATAAAATGTGCCAATAAAGATATGTTTTGTTCTCCAGAAATGAAGAAAACCAGGGGTTGGCCCGCGGAATCCGCGGGTTCAATGTACTTGGCTAAGGCAGGTAAACGGGTGCAATTTGAAACNAAACCAGGGGTTGGCCCGCGGAATCCGCGGGTTCACTATACTTGGCTAAGGCAGGTAAACGGGTGCAATTTGAAACAAACCCTTTTTTTTGACAGAGTGTAATTGTATGAATGTTTTCCTAGGTGGCCCGCATAACCCGCTTTTTTATTCAAGAACGATGAAGCCTGTACATGAGTGCAATCTGAAACCCAGGTCATAAATACGGCCTGCGATAAGCTTGGTAAGTGTACTGCATAACCCGTGTTTTACTCAAGAACAGTGAAGCATGTGCACGCGTGCAATCTGAAACCCAGGTCATAAATACGGCCTGCTATAAGCTTGGTAAGTGTACCGCATAACCGCTTTTTTATTCAAGAACGATGGAGCCTGTACATGAGTGCAATCTGAAACCCAGGTCATAAATACGGCTTGCGATAAGCTTGGTAAGAGTAGAGTCCATTGCGGAATGAATTCCGAAATTATCGTACGAAATACCTATATGTGTGGTGTAGATCTAATACTTGTACGACCCAACCATGTTCATTCCAGACCTATAGGTAAAGTTGGGCAGCGCAGAGACCATTATGCTACGAATTTTAAAATTATCGTACAAAATACCGAAGTTTTGGTAAAACTTTACCATAATTATGGTATGCGAAATATGGGCCAAGCGACTTTGTACCATAGTTATGGTACATATTATGGTACACCTATATGTTACCGACATTTATTCAAAAGGGTCTAACTAACTGTGAACCAAGGGAGTGTCCAAAGAGACAGCCCTTCCTCAAATCCTGGCGAAATCCATCGAAAACGGCGGCTTCGAGAGGCGAAAATGTTTGAAAACAGACCCCTCCGGTCTCTTCCGACCAGGGAGGAGATGCGGCGACCGGAGGGGTCCGTTTTCAAACATTTTCGCCTCTCGAAGCCGNTTCAAAGGTGTGCACAAACCCTGTTCCAGCACTCTACCCCTTAAGTTATCTCATTGAAGGTACTATTCTAACTGGTTGCGGTACTGGAGAAACTGTTTTAATACCCAGAATACCAGTGATTCCCTCTGATTTGTGTTTTAATTAGAGTTTGTTTTGGTATGACCATAAATAAGGCACAGGGTCAAACACTTAATGTGGCTGGTGTGGATTTTAGTGGAGCATGTTTTTCACACGGACGAATATACGTAGCCCTTTCGCGTGTCACGTCAAACAAAAATCTTTTTGTGCTAGCGGTCGGAGGCAAACCGATTAATGTTGTATACAAAAAAATGTCTAAACCACTATCATATAATATGATTATATTAGAGATGTATGAATGTAGATAAATCGAAGGAGGTAGGTATGTCAGGATCAAGGTAAATGGAGGTACACAATCACTACCTACCCCTCTGGGAGACAGGCATGACGTGTATGTATGTATATATGTTATATATGATAGTTTGCTAATTTACTATTATATAATATTGTTATTTTGTCATTTTCCAATTTATTTATTAGTGTATCCCTGAAGAAATTAAATTGTACCCGGGCGAAGCAGGGTCGGGTCGCTAGTGTATATATTTAAATATGTTTATATATATACACTGAAGAGCCAAAAAAAATTGGTACACCTGCCTAATATCGTGTAGGCCCCCGCGAGCATGCAGAAGTGCCGCAAGACGACGTGGCATGGACTCGACTAATGTCTGAAGGTAGGCAGGAGGCAATTCACACCATGAATCCTGCAGGGCAGTCCACAAATCCACAGGAGTGCAAGGCGGTGGAGATGTCTTGTGAACAGCACGTTGCAAGGCATCCCAGACATTATCAAAAATGTTCATGTTTAGTGATTTAGGTGGCCAATGGAAGTGTCTAAATTCAGAAGAGCATTCTTGGAGCCACTCGGTAGCAACTCTCGATGTGTGGGGTGTCGCATTATCCTGCTGGAATTGTCCAAGTCCGTCGGAATGCACAANATGTAATGTTTTACCGGATTCCCGATATTCACGGTACACTCGTGAAATGGTCGTACGCAAAAATACAAATTGTATCTCTACCTCGGAGATGCTATGTCCCATCTNTGTTTTACCGGATTCCCGATATTCACGGTACACTCGTGAAATGGTCGTACGCAAAAATACAAATTGTATATCTACCTCGGAGATGCTATGTCCCATCTCTCGTGCACTGACTATAACACCACGTTCAAACTGATTTAAATCTTGATAATCTGCCATTGTAGCAGCAGTAACCGCTCTAGCAACTTTGCCAGACGCTTATTGTCTTATATAGGCGCTGCCAACCACATCGTGTTCCTCTGATTGGTTCTCTACCTCTGTTATTTGCATACGCACACCTTCACCAGTTTGTTTGGCTCTCCAGTGTATGTATATAAAGTATTTAAAAATTCAATAGTTGATTCTATATTTCTGAAATTCACGCACAGCGATATTTTCATAGCCCTTAATGTGAAGGCACCGGTTTTCCTCAGGATTCAATCAACGTTTACAAGAACGGCATGTGAATATGTCATGCGATGTGGCTAACGCTTTATATAAAGGCGACGAGCAGCTAGTCCATTACATAGGCTTCGCTGTAAATTAACATCACGTCGGCGTTATCTGAAAACGCATATTCAATCATGATAATTGCAGCCTCAGTCGCACGTGACGTAACAGGTCCACACGGCACACTACCAGTATGATAGAAGACACGTGACATCAGTTTTTCTACACCGTATATCGTAAGTTCCCTGCCCTTCTTCAATCCGCAATTAATCATTTAATGTGTGTGTATATATATAAGTATAAATAATCTCGATACGTCCGATATCTTTTAATTTTATAGAATAAAATAAAATATTAAAAATATTGAAGGTTTATTTCTAGCATTAATTTCTAATAACGCTCAAAGAAATGTAGCCTAAAAATATATGAATTTAAACATAAAGCACAATTGATTTTCCTAGTAACGTAACTCATTGCAAACTGCAAAGATTTTTTGCATATTTGTTTCTTATGAAAATTCTAGCACCCCTCACTAGAACATTGTATGAGTCATTTTCTGATAATTTCATCTTATAAGAATCTATTATTCGCACTTGTCTTGTGGATTTAATACTCAGAATTTCTTGATATTTTAAGTGTTTTAGTTATTACTTATTAATATACGAACAGTTTTCCGAATAATGAAAACATGTATTTGTTTGAGCCTTACAAACCCTTGTACTCGTCTATCTGAAGCGCATTCTTTTATGAGAGCAAAAAAGTATAAACGATTATTTGGATTTTCAAGAAATTTATAGCGATAGTTTAAAAGGTAGCTTCAAGGTATTAAAATTAATATGTTTATCTCTGCGTAGTGATCTGTATTCACAAGGAGAGCATTTACTTTTGTTGTCGCTCGTAGAGTGATTTCAAATTTTCCTCCTTTTTATATTATGTTATGTTGTAGTGAATATCCCATTATATTCGCCGTAACCGAAGATAAGTGTTTCCAGTTGCTTCGTTTCCCAGAGGTGTTTTATTTTTCGNTGATATGTTGTAGTGAATATCCCATTATATTCGCCGTAACCGAAGATAAGTGTTTCCAGTTGCTTCGTTTCCCAGATGTGTTTTATTTTTTGCCTTCTCAGACCTTCAGTACATCTGATTCTGTGAACTCGCTGTTTGGAGAGAAATATTCTGACATTTCCATGAAANGCCTTCTCAGACCTTCAGTACATCTGATTCTGTGAACTCGCTGTTTGGAGAGAAATATTCTGACATTTCCATGAAAGCGGTATTCCTTGGTAGGTTTTTTCCTAATGTATCGACACAAGTCAGTTATCACCGCAATAATTAGGTAACAAATGCAATTTACGCTTTTTAATTCAGATATGAAATTTCCAAATCACTGAAATGCAAATTAAAACGAAAAATTGTTGGCTTTGCTGTAAGGTTTTTTCGTTAATTTTAATGGAAAGTATCTGAATTCAACGGTTTTGACTGAAAAATGGCTAAGTTATCGTAACATCAATATAAGATCCTGCAATTTTTCGAAGTAAAATTTTCCTTATTTCATAATAAATATAATGTTACAGTAAGCCAGTATCGTCTGTTTAAAGATTGATGTACATAAGCTTATGGCCTTGCTTTTATGAAGTACCAGGAGTTTTAAGATTTTATAGTTTTAGTTTGATACGAAGTTCAAAAAATAATTATGACATTAATAAATTGGTAAACATAAGACTAGACGAGAAAAATTTTTTTGCTAGAAAATAAAAATATTTCTGACTTTATAAAAAAAATAACTTTACAAGAAATGTTGGTTTGCAATGTTGATTTGCCAATAGGAATAGAACGACTTTAATATTGCGCACTGGTTGAAAGTTAAACATTTTGTTTAGGCCTATACACTACACATTGGACCTAGAAAACTAGGGAGAGGTTAAATTAAGGATCACCTGGGAACTAATATTTCTAATGATGTTCCAAACACATAAATGTTCTGTAAAATAAGCAGAGACATTTTTCACATTACCATTTTTTCGTATCGTAGCACCTTAAAATTTCATAAAATATTAATAGCAAGAAAGTGCTTCCCAGATACGAATTAGCATTTTGTGACCATAGTATTTACCTGCCAGACAAAAAAAANTTAATAGCAAGAAAGTGCTTCCCAGATACGAATTAGCATTTTGTGACCATAGTATTTACCTGCCAGACAAAAAAAGCACAATATGCCATACTAAAAACAAATATTATTGAACACACAGCTAACAGTTTCTTTCTATAAAAAAAATTAATTTCAGAAAATCTTACAAACATAAAAAATAGTCAGGCATACGAATACTTTTATTTTAAGCTAATTAAAATACCGACGATTGCTTGATAAGTGAAATTATTACCATTGTTCCTAAAAAGTTAGGTTCTTTTAATTTACAATAATTTAATGCTCTATTTTCTAAACTCCAAGTAACTGCAAAATCTTGGTTAGCTATTTCTGTAGAAATTAATTTTGAAAACTCTTCTGACTTGCATGTCACCCACTATTTTTTTTTTTTTTNTTAATAGCAAGAAAGTGCTTCCCAGATACGAATTAGCATTTTGTGACCATAGTATTTACCTGCCAGACAAAAAAAAACACAATATGCCATACTAAAAACAAATATTATTGAACACACAGCTAACAGTTTCTTTCTATAAAAAAAATTAATTTCAGAAAATCTTACAAACATAAAAAATAGTCAGGCATACGAAAACTTTTATTTTAAGCTAATTAAAATACCGGCGATTGCTTGATAAGTGAAATTATTACCATTGTTCCTAAAAAGTTAGGTTCTTTTAATTTCCAATAATTTAATGCTCTATTTTCTAAACTCCAAGTAACTGCAAAATCTTGGTTAGCTATTTCTGTAGAAATTAATTTTGAAAACTCTTCCGACTTGCATGTCACCCACTATTTTTTTTTTTTTTTTGTAAAAAATAAGCTATTTGCTGCCATGGGGAAAAATAAAATTTTTTAATAGTACAAAACTAGCGGGAGCTATAATTTAAACATTTTAGGCCATTAACACAATGTTTTCCTGGAATGTTTCTTTATATAGGAAATCTGAGTATACAAAAACAAATTACGTGGAGAATTTTCCACCATTACGACGCGAAAACAATTGCTTCAGTCTCATTTGGGGCTTGAGGATGGTATACATTAGTGTTTCTTGTGTTCTATTACTTTGGTAGTGGGAATAATATTTGTTGCTAACGTTAGCAGCTTTTGTGTGTGACGCCATAGCATGCATGAAACTATTATAAGCATTACTCTACGAACTTAACTACCATTTTGTTTTATTTTTGATTGTGTAGTTTTTGTCTTGTGTGATAATTAAAATAAATCATCACTGAACTTGCAAGACAGGATAATGTTGTAAAATATTGTTGCTCTTAAATTACAAAACATTTTGGTCTCTCCACACAGGATTGTGAAATAAAACGTTTCCATCTAACGAAGCACGCGAAATCTCTGTAGAGAGAAACTGCCAACGTTACCGTGTTGTACATTCAGACATTTTTGCGTGTATAACAAATTCGTATCCAACCTCAGTTAGCTGTGCAGTTGGAGTTACAAATAATATTTCAAGCAGCTCAAACGAAGTTGTTGATACACTGCGGTATGATTTAAATTTGACTAGTATTCTTTGTTTTTATTCTTACCTTCCCTTTCTATATTTATTCGATGGAAGTCAATCTGTTGATAAAAAAAATCAGGCATTTTGAAAAGCAGACCAATACGCATTCAGACATACGTAAGTCAGTTTAACGACCAGCTAAAGTTAGAGCTGTCATTTCACAGATATAAAGCTGCAGAAGAAATATTCAGTGAATTTAAGTGCATCCAGTCAGAGTTATAATTAAATTGTGACGAGATTGAAGCTTATTTAGAATACCTTGAGTGTTTTAAAATAGTTAATAGGGGTGTAAAACAACACTGAAAACGTTGTTGCAGCCCCAGGTGGACATGGGGTCTGTGAATTCCGATACCTTCAGCAAATCCCGCAACAAAACCTCCAATAAAATAATCTAATTTCGATGGGATTACACTGCTTGTGTAAAATACAATTCATTNTCCCGCAACAAAACCTCCAATAAAATAATCTAATTTCGATGGGATTACACTGCTTGTGTAAAATACAATTCATTTGTTTCCATGATACGCAGCAACGATGAACTTGCAGATATAAAAAAGTTTCATAATATAAATTAATCTTTTAGGCGGAAAGCATTACAAATAGTTAAAATATTTCCTATGACTGAAGTAAACTATATGGTGACAAATGGAATGCACTTATGGCACAGCACCATAACAAAAGGCGTATTTTAAGTAAACATATAAAGGGCATATTGTAATTTATTGCAGAAAGCAGAGAATCAGCAAGGTAATCAAGAAGCCTTGTTGACACATTGATACCGGCCAAATGCTGAAGTTTGGAAGTAGGTATTGATTCTGCTCTGTGGCGTGAGGCGCCAGCATTTGATGCTAGCCCTCAGTGACAGGGCGTAGGGATACGTCGACACTGTTGTCTCTAGGTCCAATTTACGAATAAATTACACTTTATATGTGNTCGTGTGGTCCGCAGCCGGCGTGGCGTCGTCCCTTGGTTCTGGCCTGGAAGTTTATTGTCCCGTTCTGCGCGCACCGCCGCTAAAAGCTCTCATGGTTTATTGCGGTACAAGCCCAGGACAGATGCAACTGGTGGTGGGATCTCGGTGTCCCGTGGGCAGCTGCAAAATGCAGCTATGTCCGCGCCCTGGTGCCTTCCGTTGTCTCCGGATGTCGTCTGCACGTGCAGGAACAGTTGCACATGCATAAACCTTTGGTAGCGTGCCTTTGCAGCTGTGAGCCTCCTGGCGTCACTCTTCCGGCACATCCACAAAACCCTTAATCCTTATTGCGGTCGTCTGCCGGCAAGCTTTGCCAGAGCGTGTGTTCTGACGAATAAAATATAGGGACGCAGAATGCGTCAACATTTAAGAGCCATGCAGTGGAAATAGCAGATTGTTGATAGGAGTTTTAATGACGCAATGATTTTAATTATTTGTTGATATACTGGAACCTATATCTAAATGGAAATGGAAGATGAGTTTGCCTCGTAAGCATTTGCCAATATCTGATGACATTAATAATTTTCAGACAAACGATNATGGAAATGGAAGATGAGTTTGCCTCGTAAGCATTTGCCAATATCTGATGACATTAATAATTTTCAGACAAACGATGTAAAATATCGGAATTTAATAATAATATTAGAGCGATATCACCCCATAAACAATTTATTTCCAAGGTAAAGTAAGATGTACAATATAATGCCTACAAAACAACTACTAATTTATATGTAGTTTGTCATGAGCCTCATTCTATATATATCAAAATACATTATCCAATAAAGATAATGTAAAGTTTCATAGTCTATACTATAACTGTTTACGGCCAGGCTATACATATTATAAGTGTCACAAAAGTCATTGAAGGCACTGTGATCAAAATCACAATACACTCATTCACTGTGACGTGTTCGATGAATTGGGCAGTCAAGATCCTTTCGTTCCAAGTAAATCAGAAGATACAGAATTCAAACATAGTAACGCAAATTAATTTCATTTATCTTTCTAAGGAACACAAAGCAAAACATATACTTTTGTCTACTGCTATTTACAGCCTTGTTACAGCCTTGCTAAACTGAGCTCCTTAATTACATTTTATTTCAGAGTCATGTATTTAGCGATTAAGGCTGAGGAAGTTTCGCAATCATGTTGCCATCACTGGAATTAGTAGTGCAACTGCAGAAGCGTCACAGAGTGTTGACATTACTTTAACGCCTAGTATTAATAACTTCTGCAGTCGGTTTACGTGCTCAATCCTTCCTAAAATTACTATCTGTTATACCAAATACTCAAAGTGACGTTAGGCCCTTGAATATTCCTGTTCATGTANATCCTTCCTAAAATTACTATCTGTTATACCAAATACTCAAAGTGACGTTAGGCCCTTGAATATTCCTGTTCATGTACAACTGGCAGACCTAAGCTTTAGTGTTCCAGGCCCAATTGATTTCCTCATTAGTGCAGCATTGTCTTTTGATTCTGTGATGTCGGAATAAAGGCACCAGTACTCTGTCATCCTAAAAACACTCATAGGAGAAATAGCGTCTAGCAACATTCAAGTCCACCAGGTAAACAAATAAGTAGTGTATTAATGTTTGTTTCTCACAGCAGCAGCTTGGAAATGCACCTACGAAGTTTCTGGAAGATTGAGGGTCTTACTGAGACTCTGTATCTACTGTCAGCTAAAAAATGGGAATATGACATTTCAAGAAGCATAAGACGGGACCACGATGGATGCTTTGTTGTGAAATTACACTTTCGTAAACTAGCTGACCAGCTTCGGAACTAATAAGGATGAGCTAAAAAATTGTTACCATCTTGAAAAAAAAATGTTTTGTGCTAAAACTTTATTGAAAAAAAATTACATCGCATTTATAATGGAGCATTAATTCCTGGANATCTTGAAAAAAAAATGTTTTGTGCTAAAACTTTATAGAAAAAAAATTACATCGCATTTATAATGGAGCATTAATTCCTGGAAAACATGAACTTAGAACCTTAAACATCAAAAGGCCCATTTTCTGCAGCAACTGATACGCCATATCATACAGTCATAAGATAAATTAACTCAACCACAAGAACACGTGTAGTATTATATGCATCTTCCAAGACTAAAAATAATATTTCATTAAATGAAATTTTTGTGGTTCGTTCCACAATACAGCAAGTTCTGTGATCTAGTATACCAAGATTTCATATTCACCCAGTTGCAATCACTGTTAACATTGAACAAAAATGCACCATCAAACCTAGATGAAATCCACGAACACACAGAAACATTAATCATAGCTGACGAAGTTCAAATTTATTGTCTCACAAGCAAACTGGCCCGGCTTCACCCGCGTACAGTTGGGAAAAGACAATTCATTTATGTGAAAACAGGATTATAAAACTATATTTTCTTGGCCTACGTTTTTAACTGATTACGGCAACCCAAAGGAAGGAAATATTTTTAACGCGAAAGGGCAAGAAGTAGGGTAATGTTTTTGGAGTGTATCTGGGCAACTATCGCGTAGTTACCACATTTCCGCTTTCCAGGGTCGATGTATGAAAATAAAAACGTGTGTTTCATCAAGTTGTAGCTTTAGATATTAGTGTACTTAGGTACTACTTTTTGCGCTTGGCTGAGGCATCTTAATCAATCATCAAAGTTAAGCAACGTTCCCAGCGGCACACATTTGGATGGGTGACCGTTTAGTGGTATAACATCTGAGCGCTTCCGGTCTTCGGAAGGCACTTCAAATATTAGGTCCCAGTTGTTATCGATTGATAGCAGTCATTAAGCCATTTCAGAGGTCTTTGAGCGGTCTGATAAACTCTGACACTAGAGGAAAAATATATTTCGGTCACGTTCCCAGCAGTTGCATAATTACGTTTTGTTATTATTTCACAGGACCCGTACAACGTTCCGGGATAAAAAGTACCCTATGTCCTATTCCAGGACCTAAAGAACCTACATACCAAATTTCATCAAAATCCGTTCAGCCGTTATGGAGCTGAGAGGTAACAAACATGCATACACACACACACACAGACTTTCACATTTATAATATTAGTAAGAATATAGTATTCTATGACACCTAATCAGCTCCTTTCTTGGTTACACATTGCCATAGACAACTAACTTTTGATGGACTGAAATATCCATTTGTTCTGGGTACAAGCACAGGGTATGAGTAGATAGGAAATTGGGTTGAGTTAAGAGATCTTAACAACGATATCTTGAGAACCGATAGGAAATTGGGCTTTTGGTGTAAAGGCGGGGGGCTGTGGAATATGCCGCTGGCCAGTCAGCTGGTGGCACCTTGTCTGCCATGTTGGATGTCAGTGACCTTGACCATGGCTTTGGCCTTGATCCCGGTAATTTTAACATTAAAAGTTTCAAAAATTAAAAATTTTAACAATTTAAAACAAATTTAAAAAATATTTTAAAATTTATATTTCTGGAGGTTACCTCCCCTCCAATCAATTACATTGGCTTAACATTCCCCCTCACAACACTCACAACCCCCCTCACAATTCTCACGTGCCCAGCACACCACGCCTCAACCCCCCTCCCCCTCCCGGCACCTCTAACGACAAAAAAAGTCTCCCACCAACACTATACTTCCCCTTCCCCACACTTAAACCCGCTCACAATCGTTAATTTTGTCATGTGGAATCAGTCCGACATGCTATTTTCGCTTGTCATTTGTTTAAATGTTCAACACTTAGGTGGCTGGTGTATTAATTATCTATTCACCCACCAGGTAGTGCCAATTTCTTGATTTAACCCCCAGGCGAGCTGTCGGCACTCATATTTGTTTTATACCAACACGATATCGAAAACCTTTAATTTTCATCCGATTAAAAAATTATTATTCCAATCAGCGGTTTACCTACATGCATAATGTAGGACAATGACTAATTTTTAAATGTACAAAATCAAAATTTTTGTATTGAAACAAATGTGGTATTACCACCGATAAAAAAATATATTTGTCATTAATGCTAGCTAAAGCACTATTGCAGTTTGTATTTATTCTGTTACCCCTCATCCTACCACTGCAGTCTGACCAATTATTCACCCTCGTTTAATCCCTTGCCANTACCTACATGCATAATGTAGGACAATGACTAATTTTTTAATGTACAAAATCAAAATTTTTGTATTGAAACAAATGAGGTATTACCACCGATAAAAAAATATATTTGTCATTAATGCTAGCTAAAGCACTATTGCAATTTGTATTTATTCTGTTACCCCTCATCCTACCACTGCAGTCTGACCAATTATTCACCCTCGTTTAATCCCTTGCCAGCATCGCTCTTGTTTCAGCGTTGTCCACTAGAGCACGCTAGTGTGGGGAAAGTGGGAACACGGTGGCCACTCGGCGTGGTTAATCGTCTGATGCGAGTGGTAACGTAGTGCTCTCTCGCCCCTCGTCTTTTAGCATTCAGACTGGAAGGTTCGGATATTTCATTACATCACGTCTTAGGCTATTATCAGGAGTGCACGTAATACGCATATGTCTTCCCACGAAATTAAAAATCAGCTCAAATGTTGAGTATCCGTTCGGATCAGCTAGACTCTAGAGGGGGATGTAACCTAATAAAAACAGTACTAGAACTTCGTATTATTTTTAATATATATATCCGCTATCAATTACATTCGCAAAAGTGATACCGCAGTAAACGTGCCGCTATTGTAACACTTCGTTTGCATTCACCACATGTGCTCGAATACACGGAAGGTATGGATGTGCAATGATAATGGATCGGGCGATATATAAGTGCGGAAACTGAGGCATTACATTTGCATATGAAAACCTGCGTACCTTTAAGACCTTCACCAGCCAAACTGCATCGTATTTAGTCTCCTTTACCACAGCATACGATTTTACTTCCCGTAGCACCAAAGGTTCTAGATTATTATCCAGCATCGTGACAGCGACCATCCCGTCAAAGAATAGTCGCAGGTTCCATGAATTTAATGGATATGGTTTCGTGGAGGCACAAACTACATTCCATCACAGTCTAAAGACCTATTCCATTCTTAACGAGAGTAGGCCGTAGAAGGATAGTTGCACATTTTTGCGCCCGAATGGGGGGAAAACGTCGCTTTTGTCTCTACGCATAATTACGCAGACAACAAAATTTATTTGTGACTCGAACTCAGTTTTGCTAAACCGACTCCATTTACCGAAAGGCTGGTATTTGAAATGAAGGCCAGAGATATCTAAAATACTGTAAAATTCCATACAAGACAAATACATCACGAGAAAGAAGCATACAAAAAGTTTGGTTCGCAGTTAATTTTAACGACATAGCAATCACAGAAACCACAATCTCGCCCATTCAGAAAACATTTGTTTAAAATTGCTCAGTTTTGAACAAAATCTCTTGTCGTGTATGGATGTATTGTGCAAATTTATATAAAAAAAACCATAGTTTGATAAATCCAAAACGGAATTAAAACCACCTCCATGCCCCATGGTATGCGATATGCACAGCGAAGGATCCCGTGCGTACGAGAAAATTCCGGCCACGTTTGACTCTGCCATAATTCTCGATTACGCTGTGTATGTGCTTGTAAGATGACAAAAGACCATTGTGAACAGTATGTGCATGACGGAAATTATCGACGCCCCAAATCAGTGTGATTGGTCTTCGTACTCAGTTACCATAGGCATACAAGCAGACATCACTAATTATTCACCATCATTCAACCTCGTTGTAAAAATAAGTTTCTTTGTGATGTGAAATTAAGAAATAAGAAAAAAAAATTATTACTCACTCCCTCAACCTTCAATCACACAAGCAGCCCGAAATATTTCAATTGCATGTGAGACTGACAGACATTTATAAAAACAATTAAGATAAAAGCGTACTAAAAGAAGTAGATACAAGTTCAAGTAGAGAATTAAACGAGATACTCATGCAGCCGTAATCTGCTCTCGTGCAGTTGTAATATGTCTTCGCGCACACGTCAAATCTTGCTGCTCCAGGTGTCGAATTATATTTTTCCTTTGCACGCTGGCCGCATGTAGGGTGGTGCGGACAGCGCGNTATCCGCTATCAATTACATTCGCAAAAGTGATACCGCAGTAAACGTGCCGCTACTGTAACACTTCGTTTGCATTCACCACATGTGCTCGAATACACGGAAGGTATGGATGTGCAATGATAATGGATCGGGCGATATATAAGTGCGGAAACTGAGGCATTACATTTGCGAGGAGCAATAGCATATGAAAACCTGCGTACCTTTAGGACCTTCACCAGCCAAACTGCATCGTATTTAGTCTCCTTTACCACAGCATACGATTTTACTTCCCGTAGCACCAAAGGTTCTAGATTATTATCCAGCATCGTGACAGCGACCATCCCGTCAAAGAATAGTCGCAGGTTACATGAATTTAATGGATATGGTTTCGTGGAGGCACAAACTACATTCAATCACACAAACAGCCCGAAATATTTCAATTGCATGTGAGACTGACAGACATTTATAAAAACAATAAAGATAAAAGCGTACTAAAATAAGTAGATACAAGTTCCAGTAGAGAATTAAACGAGATACTCATGCAGCCATAATCTGCTCTCGTGCAGTTGTAATATGTCTTCACGCACACGTAAAATCTTGCTGCTCCAGGTGTCGAATTATATTTTTCCTTTGCACGCTGGCCGCATGTAGGGTGGTGCGGACAGCGCGAAGATTGTCACTCGAGCAGCATTTTTTGATGTTTTAATCCTCACAAACACATGCCAACTTCAATTCATATAATAATAAACACACATGATATCTGCACGCACAAGTCAACACCAGGGCAAACCTATGTTCAGGAGGAACTGTAATCGATTCTCGACTCGTCCGGTCCGTATTTTTTTTAATCACTCCAGGCGAATGCTGGAATGGTTTCTTAGTCGAGTCGTTACTTGTTCCCACTTGCCCTAGCAACTAGCTCCATCTCGAGCGTAAACATTTTTTTTAAGCCTGCAGCACAACTCTCATATCACCCCTTTTTATCGGAAATAACATGACACCGGGGGTTCGCGAAAAAAAGTTTGATAACTATACCCTATATGAAGCATCGATNAAGGAAATCAACGAAACGTGTTGTTTTTCTTGCGTGCTTAGCTAGTAGACGTACAATTGAAAGGACATCGGGTGTACTGTAAATACCAGTATGGTGTGAGAGAACTACCTCGAATTGGGAACTGGTAACACTCTTTCGCACACAGCGCTCTTCATAAGAGTTATAAATGTCGGCCACTCTGTATCATACACGACTCTGCTCTCTATCTTACATTCGCGGATGCTAGGCAGACCTCAGCACTAATAAGAGATCCACATGCTGCTCTGAGTCTGTCATTTATGCTATGTAATACAAATGACTGTCCGAATGAACGAACGTTTTATTCTCAGTTAAAGTGCATGCAAACCTGCAGTTCCTGTAAGCGGTAGATGGGGCTTATCTGCTTGCTGCTTAGTGCTGCCTTATTCTCGACGTTTGTTCGGAAACAGTTTAATAATAACAGTTAAATNGGCTTATCTGCTTGCTGCTTAGTGCTGCCTTATTCTCGACGTTTGTTCGGAAACAGTTTAATAATAACAGTTAAATTTATCCAATTACATTTGTTGTGCGAAAACTATACACGTCAGATACCTACACAATGTGCGCCATTACGGTATTGCCGGTTGGAGTGTGAGACTCTCTTCGATACTAGCAGTGATCTATGTGCCATAGTGCATGGGCTCGTGCAGTAGGTATTAGACTATTTCCGAGCAAAAGCGGAGAATAATGCAGCACTACGCAACAAGCAGATAAGCCTTATACCTTGATTTGCATGCAAGATAACTGACAATCGAAAGGTCGTTCATTCTGACAGCCATTCGTTTTACATCGCAACCATTAATCGTGTGTGTTGTTACGGTGTCAGACATTGTATGTCTGTGGTCTTCCTTTCTGAATGGAATGCTTTTTACAAGCGAAGAAGCATTTGACATGTTGATGATACTAGGAGAATGTCTTTGGGACTGCAGCGCCCGTTTATACGCAGAGAGATACCTACAGCGCGTCCATCACTCGTACAATGTCTTCCAGCGTCTTGCATGTCGCGTGCGCACAACCGGAATNCAATGTCTTCCAGCGTCTTGCATGTCACGTGCGCACAACCGGACTAGTGCAACCGACACGCAACCGACTCGTCACATCAGACGACTTGTGAGAGACGAGAAGGCTGTTGATGTACTTGCTGCTATGGTATTTAATCCTCATGATTCTACACGGAGGATTACCCGCGACTCATGATTGTCTCAAAGTACAGTGTGGAGAATTCTCGCTGATAATCGTTTACATCCGTTCAATGTACAGCTGCACCAAGAATTTGGGAATAATGACTTTCCTAAGCGCATTTATTTCTGAAACTGGTACCTGAGCAAGAACCGTGCTTTACATCGCAGCATGTTATGATCTGATGAGGCCACATTCAAAAGTAATGGTAACATTAACATACCTAATGCCCATTACTGGTCTGCAGTCAACCCACATTGTCTCCGTCAAGTGGATAACCAGCATGTGTGGAGCTTTAATACTTGGCGTTACCTTCTCGGACATCGTATCATAGAACCATATTTATTTGAATGGCAGTTGAATGATGCAGTGCATGCAGACTTCCTAGAGAATACTTTGTATCAGCTGATCGAATGTCTCTCTCGCTCTGAGATTAACACTGGGGCTCCAACAGGATGGCTCTCCTGCTCACTTTTCAAGCAGAGCTCGGTTAGTTGCTGACATGTTATTCCCCAGATGGTGGATTTTACTAATTGGTCTTATATCTTGGCCATCACTTTCTCCAAACTTGTCCCCAAATGACGTATTTTTGTGGGGGAGCATTAAAGACATCGTCTACGGCGTACTTCCAACAATGAGGGAAGACATGAAAGACAAAATCAGAGCAGTATGTGGATCTCTTAACTTTGCTCAGGTCCACCGAGCAACCGCGGACATAAGAATGAGAGCAGGTTCGTGTCTGATACACAGTGGTCGACATTTCAAACACTCATAAAGAGTGATGTGTGCAATGAGTATTCCCGGTTACCACTTCACAGTAGTTCTCTCACACCATATCGGTATTTACAATACACCCCACGTCCTTTTGATTGTGCATAAGCTAGGTATGCACGCCAGAAAAAAACATGTTTCGTTGATTTCAATTTGATTGTATTAAGAATAAAAAAAAAAGTTCGTTCATTTTCATTGTGCGTAAATTACGCATGGCACAAACCATATGCGTACGTGATTTATTTTGTTGTGCGCAAACTATGCACGTCAGAAAACAATTGTCTTAGTAAATGGGGTTTCCTTTTGCAATTTAAAATCACACGCCCATGCCGCTACCACCGGTATGTTCGGGGGAATGGAATTACTACGAATCGATGATTCATACAGGATATATTTATTAAAAAATTTTCGTGAACCGCCGCTGTCGTATTGCTGCAGATAAAATGGTGTGATACGGGTGCTATGAATCATATTGTATTTACGAGTCTAAAATGGCAGGTTGGACGAATCGCCAAACTAAAACAGATTATAATGTTTTCTTCGCCTAGAAAAGCCTAGAAATTGTTTTAAAATAAAATTATATTGAAAAAATATTGCATAAGCTATACAAAAAAACATAACTGTTAACATCTATTGTGTTCTATTTTTCTCACTTACGATGTAAAGTCACATGTTTGCAGTAAACCATTGCACGATGAATTAATCTTCTCAGAACATCGTATGCAAGCGAGAGTTAATCATACGAAAAATGGGAATGCAAGATACTATCACGCCAAAATTTGTAATGCCAATTATAAAAGTATCGAGTACCTGAAACAACGAGAGAATATGGAATTCCTGCCCATAGCACGCAAAAAAAAAAAAACACCTGCAAAATTCTATCATCTTATTTATTTAACAGTAATTTCACACGATAAATGCCATAAAAACTTGCTCGTCCCATGGCCTAAAATAATGCTCTCCAGTATGAACAGAAGTATTTTTCTGATCTTCGTCACCAGCTTACAACATTACGAGGGCTGTGTTAAATTTCATGTATATAAATATTCCCTTGTCAATCTCATAATTTTAACAAATAAAAATTCGACAATGTTTTTTCTTCCCCTGTTGTTATTAATCGGTGCCTACTTTACAGCATTATATTAAATCGCCATATTTAGCTTAACGCTAATCATACTGACAGTTTACTAGATGCAATGTTCAACATATTGCAGGCTCGATACCATTCCCGTCCGCCCGTCAGCATGTGAGGGAACTTCAACAGGACTCTTAACATTTAATTTTCACATCCGTAATCATGTATGTTACAGCATATATGAACAATAAACATGCTTCGGGAAAATTATACCATGCCTAACTACTTCAGATACACTGATTTGCATTCCCTAATATGCAAATCAGTTTGAAAAAATATTAGGTTTCTCTATCCACCCCGCATGCTTTGACGTCATGAGTCACTGCCATATACATAGGCCTATTATATTCAAGGGAAAATTCAACAGTGTTAAGTACGAAGTGAGGAGAGAAAAATGTTTCAGCAGCTCATAAACTCGCCATCATCATATTGCCTGCCACGCTAAACTTACACGTCGACGCCAAAAGTGCGCCGTGATACAATGTCAGCAGAAACCATCAGCCGTTTATATAACACTTGTGAAGATAACTCAGATATAAAACAGTTTTTTTACACCAAAGCGATCCCATTCTTTTACATGCAGTCCATAGTGAGGACAGTCATGCATTTTAAAAATAGGTCACTTCTTCAATATTGTTCTTAGTAGTTGCTGTGAAAGACGACACATTTCCCAGACCATCAACGCCTTGCCAGCTGCTAGCTCTATTTGTGCAGTCGGGGTAGGTTTCATAATTTCCAGCACTACATTTCGCAACTTTCCATTTACGCGCTTAGATATCCAATGTTCCAGTATCAGAATTCGATGGTAGAGTGACGAGGCATGCCATCCACATACAGTAAATGTTTGCGAGGCGAAATAAATACATATGTACGCTATCCAGCAAAGGTGGGTTAACGCTCCTGCTGATATGAAACATAATGAGGTGCTGCCATGATAAAACACCGTACGTCCATTCGGCAGGAGCCAGGTTCAACTCTCGGTCCAGACGTCCCAATTTCAGTTTTTTCTCATGGTTTTTCGAAATCACTTCACATATACGCTTGGATGGTTCCTCAACATAGGTTATGTTCCATTCCTTCCTCCGATACTGATTGTCTGAGCTGTTGGTTCTGTCTTTAATGGTCCCGCTGTCGAGGAGACATTGAGCCCTACCTGCAGCTGCAATAAATACACAGGATGAACGATCTACCAAACACCGTTCATTCCCCACTCAGATACACATACACTAAGCTTCGAAACGATTCAATTTCCTGCTTTGAAAAATTTCCCCATAATGTTAAATAAGCTTCACAGAAGAGCGCACGTGCACACAAACACACAGTCCATAACTGACAAATCAGGTGGGCATAAAATTTAACTGGCTTAACTTTGCTTTATATTCGATATATCAGTCTGACAGCCCCTTCGCCACCCAAAATAACTAACTGCACAAACACGCAGGACCTCTGTTTCCAACCTATTGGGGCGCAGTGGTAAAAAAATTCGAATCACACCGCACAGAGCAAGGTTTGATCCCCGGTAACATTTCCTTAGATTTTCGCATGAAGAAACTCAGCGAACATTGTCGTTGGTTGGTGGGCTTTCTCAGTTAACTCTCTTTTCTCTCCGCCACAGCAATTTGCTATAGGTCCATCCACACTTCGTTTCACCCTTATATAACATTAAATATCGCATTTATAAGGTACGGCCAAACTCTCTGCTGTAACAAAGCTACAATACATAAAACCCCAATATTTCTCTTTTTTTATGAAATGGCTGACTCCTGCCAAGACTGACTCCCATTACATAAATTCATTACAGCTCCGACCACACCTCATTTCACCCTTACCGTCGGTGAAGATCACAGCTGTTAGGTGCTGCGACACTCTCTGCCATAACAAAACTCTTAAATATAAACCTTCAATTTAATTTTTTCTTTGTGAGAATATTTTATAATCTAAACACTCCAGATTTTTTGCAGGACGTATCATCGATGCAACTACATCCTTAAAAATGAATTTCTTGAAGGGTGGACCTGAGCTACTCTTCGAGCAAGAATGTAATATCATAAATGCTTACGAAACTTAGGAAAAAACCCTCAGATATGACTTATTATAAGCTGTTTTCTTTACGGAAATATTCTCACAGCACATAACATCAACGCTTAGATTGTGATTAGCAGCGGTATTGACGAATAGCGTGCCATGCAAAATAGCCTCCCATGAATCTTGATATATATCGACTCGGGAAATAGTCGTTGTAATATTCCTGCCATCGATACCAAGCACGATGGAAAAACATTACTTTGAAAATTAAAGAAACAAATCTAATATAAAGACCTTAATACCGGGTACAACAGAGATCACGATCAGATAATGAAGAAATGATTGAAAATTAGTTTCAAATCTGTTTTGAACTATAGCGATTACACTCAGTCCCATCCTCGTATTTGATAACTCCATAGGCTCCATGCACCCTAGGGTGGAAACAAGCCAATGCTTACAGAAGTAAAAAACCCTCATCATCGCACCTCAGTCCTTCACCTCAGATGAAGTAATTCTCTATTCCATTAAAATGACAGCAGCAATAAATATATGCACTTTTCCATATGCATAAATATTTGCAAACACTATCTCAGAGAGCCAAGAAACGTAGCGATGGAGATCAGGTGCACATTGTATAATGTTTATTTCGCATCGACAAAGGACCGGACACACACCATACTTCACGCCGTCTTCTCGACAGCAGTTGCACACCTCCCATCAAGGCGAGCTGGCTCGATTCCTAATCGGGGTCGCGCCTGTATTTTCGCGCATGTGGGAAACGTGATTGATGCCGTTGCCAACAGGATCACCCGTGGTGGACGTTGGCGAAGTCCGGCAGATCTTCTTCGGACATTTGGCCTTCTTTATCGTCCTAAATGTCGTCACCAATTTCAGCTGCTATGCACCGTTTGAAATCTCTCTCAACTCAAAATACACAATGTCCACTAAAAATATGTAACTTACTGGTGATGCTGTAAAATACGTGATTAAGGATGTGGAAATTAACTGTGAACAGCCCATGCACACGTACGATCGGCAATGGACTAGAGAGCTTGCAATGTGTTGAAAAATGCATCTAGCAAAAAGTGTCAATATTATTAGCGGTAAGCTGAATGTGGCGATTAAATATAATGCTTTAAAGAATGCACTGATTAAAAACAGCAAGATATGAGCTGATTTGTGGAATTTTTATATTTGTTAAAATTAAGAGAAGAAATATAACACAGCCCTCACAATGTCGCAATCTGGTGGCGAAAATTAGAAAAATACTACTTTCTGACTAAGAAGAATTTTCTTTGGTCATGTGGCGAGCAATTTTTTACAGCATTTGTTGTAAGAAATGGTTGTAAAGTAAATGCAATGATACAATTTTGCAGATGTTTTTCCGCAGCCTGTGAGCGGGAATGATATATTCTCTCGTGGTTTCTGGTGTGCGATATTTTTTATTAAATTAGTATTACATATTTTGGTGTGATAGTATCTTGCATTCCCATTTTTAGTATGTTCGAGTCTCGCTTAAGTACGACGTCTTGAAAAGATTAATTCTTCTTTCAGTAGTGTACTCTAAAATGCGTATTTCCTTCTTAGGTGGGGAGAAAAAAATACAAGAAGTGTTAACAGTAAATTTTTTTTAAACAGTGCATGCACTTTTTTTCTAGTCAAATTTTATTTTAAAATAATTTTGTCGTCTTTGCTAAACGAAAAAAAAATTATTATATGCGTTTTTAGTCTGATCTGTCCTATCTGGCATTCTAGACTCTGATATATATATATATAGTTCGTTTTCGCATATTTAATATATTATAACAGTAGCGCAACATTTCATTTTCTAGGCGATACGCGAGCTTAACAAAATAGTTTACGCCCTTTCGAGATGGAGCGAGTTGCTAGGGCAAGTGGGAACAAGTAAGGACTCGGCCAACAAACCATTCCAGCATTCGCCTGGAGTGATTTAAAAAAAAAAAATCAGGGGTTTTCCTGGTGTTGACTTGTGCGTGCCGTTATCATGTGTGGTTATTATCCTGTGAATTAAAGTTGGCGCGTGTGTGTGAGGAATTAAACATGAAATATATGCTGTTGGTGCGACAAACCACTTGCGGGGCCCCTTCAGCATTCCTGCGGTCAATGTGTTAGGGCAAAGTCCAATTCGACACCTGGTGCAGCGAGGCTTGATGTGTGCACGATTCTTGTTACAAACGTGCCATCTTAGATTACGAAGCCGCGGTGGTGTGGTGGTTAGACTGCTCGCCCCCCACCAAGGGAAACCGTGTCCGATACCTATAGGGGTCACTCTCGAATTTTCGCATGCGGGAATCGTGCCGGACGTTGCCGCTTGTCGGCTGATTTTCACGGGGATCTCCCGTTTCCCACGCCCTTGCATTCTAGTGCTGCTCCATACTTACCTCGCTTCACCCTTATCGACTCTCAAGACTTCGATGTTAAGAGCCACCTTAATCACTCCCCATCAGATTACGATGGCACATGTCTCTCGTTTAATTCTGTAAATTTACTCGTATATACCTCTTTAAGTGCTCTTTTGTCTTAATATTTTCCTTGCCTTTATCAGTTTTGCCTGCAATTAGGATATCTTGGGCAGTGTGTATGTGTCTGTGTGTTTGATGTATGCCCGAGTGGGGAATGTACCAATTTTCCTTACTTCTTAGTTTCACAGCATCGCACATAATTTTTGTTTTTTACCACAGTAAACAAAATAATTCACATTTGATTTTTTATATCAGAAAAAAATTAATGTATGAGGTTCGAGCCACCATTTATTTACGAAATATTTGTACACAAAATTATATTTTTTATATTCGAATGGAATAACCGTAACACGATGATGGTCTATGCAAAATACTGTTTCCATTTTTCACAGTGATGCAGTTTTTTGGCCATATTTTACAACAAGTTTGAATGAAGGTGAATAATTAGTGATGTATTATTGTTTGGTAACTAAATAAGAATGCCAATCACTCTGATTTAGGGCGTAGATACTTTCCGTCATGCACACACTGTTCAAAATGGTCTTTTGTGAACTTCCAAGCGCACACACATCGTAATCGGGAATTATGGCAGAGTCAAACGTTGCTGGAATTTCCTCGTACGAAATAAACCCTGCATTCAAAGGTTCAAGTCATTTTTAAATACATATTTATTCGATTGTGCTCAATAACGAGAGCTGTATGCACTTACCTTTACTGGAATTAATATTGTGGTTTAAATCTGCACAGAAAACTTTCATATCGGGAATATAACAGCTTTTTGGTTGGCATAATTCATAAAGAGTGAAGGCTATTGACTCCTGCTGCAGTAGTAGAGACCGCACAGACACACATGCGTTCGCATGTCCCTTTTTATATAACTTAAGTCATATAGCAGTGTGGTGTGACAATGTGGGGGGTGGGTGGGTCATGTTCTACCGCAGCTCATATATTTGTACTCTTGAACGAAGCTTACGTGGAGATATGAAAATTCATTATTAATTTTGTTTGCCTAAGGTAGTTTTTATGCTTTTGTACTTGTGGTGGGTGTAACATTTTGTTAGCATCTCCTCATAGTGTATATTCTTTTATCTCTACAAAACGTTCTGTATGTAGATTATTTGCATGAAAAGAGTTTCATACCATATCACTGGCAGCAAACACCCTATCGCTGCACATAGAGTAACTGTATGGATATTTTTTTTCTGCACCCTAAATTTTAAAACGTACTGATTTCCAACTTAAGACTAAATGCTTTTAACGATGAATGACTNAAGTCATATAGCAGTGTGGTGTGACAATGTGGGGGGTGGGTGGGTCATGTTCTACCGCAGCTCATATATTTGTACCCTTGAACGAAGCTTACGTGGAGATATGAAAATTCATTATTAATTTTGTTTGCCTAAGGTAGTTTTTATGCTTTTGTACTTGTGGTGGGTGTAACATTTTGTTAGCATCTCCTCATAGTGTATATTATTTTATCTCTACAAAACCTTCTGTATGTAGATTATTTGCATGAAAAGAGTTTCATACCATATCACTGGCAGCAAACACCCTATCGCTGCACATAGAGTAACTGTATGGATATTTTTTTTTCTGCACCCTAAATTTTAAAACGTACTGATTTCCAACTTAAGACTAAATGCTTTTAACGATGAATGACTATGCCTTATTGTGGAGAATGCACGGGATCCTTCACTGTGCATTTCACATACCATGGGGTAAGCAGGTGATATTAACTCCGTTCCGGTTTATCAAGCTACTTCATATACTATGGTTACTTCATATAAAGCTGCAACAATGCAGTGACGGCCGACAGTTGAAACAAGCCCCGTGTTATGGATGTAGCCAGCTTCAACACGCGCACACCAGATTCCATAGTGGCTGGGTGGTTCGCCTACTTGCCTCCCACCAAAGCGAACTAGGTTTAGTCCCCGGCCGGGTCACCGGATTTTTGCATGTGATTTTCCCGTTTCCTCTAATTGGCTCTCAAGACCTCGCTGTTAAGAGCCGCCCAAATCTCTTCACTTCAAATCTCCCCCCCCCCCNCCCCCTAACGTGTGTTAAAATGTGGCTATCAACGTATATTTTGTGAAAAAGTTTGCACATAACACTGGTTTTTTTCTAAAACTACACTTATTATCCCCAAATTAGTTTCGTTAACTTACGCTATATCCGCCATTTACAAAACAACTATATTTCTATATAGAATGTCCCGTTCTATAACAGGTTAAATTTTGCAAATATACTACTATTCCAAGTTATTAATCTAAAAAACTACCTTGCGACACTTTTTGCCTATAACATTTTACAATTGATTCTTTTTTCGTGGGAATAAGACAAAAAACTTAAGTGTAGTCATAGAGATAACGCCCGGCGTCTCTAAAAACTGACTGGTTTATGAGAAGCTGGAAAATTTATTTGGAACAGTATGCATATGTCAGCACTAATAAGAGCAATTTTCATACTCTGCCACAACATTGAAAACTCGTTTGCACCTCGAAGACGTAGTGGAACTGAAAATGAGCAGAACTTACGCCACACTAGTTTTCTTCCAAATATGTGAGAGTATGCAGCATAAAGAAATTAATTAATTGGTATGAAACGGAAATAAGTGAATTTTAAATGTAAACCAGAATTATAACATTATTTTTTATTAACAAAGTTACTAAGAGCTGTAAAAAATGTTCGTTTGTAACCTTGATAATACTCTTTGGCGTTTTCTCAAGACAGGCGAGTACCTAGCAGCAGTAATCAATGAATAATTAATTTGCTGGCAGTTACGTAATTCCAAGGATTTGTTATTTATAATCTGTATCTTCTAGGGTTATTAACTCTCAACTACTATTGNTGGCAGTTACGTAATTCCAAGGATTTGTTATTTATAATCTGTATCTTCTAGGGTTATTAACTCTCAACTACTATTGTTCTACCCGTAAACCTAGTGGTTAAACATTTTATGAAAGTTACCTTTCAATGAATTTTTTTTACAAAGTGCGTTAGCCATGTATCTTAAAAGTAAATAATATAAAACTGCAAGCACTGTACCGATAATTAAATACCGAACAAGANTGCGTTAGCCATGTATCTTAAAAGTAAATAATATAAAACTGCAAGCACTGTACCGATAATTAAATACCGAACAAGATATTCACAAATTAGACATTCGTTTCATTCCAGAAAATAAGCAACAATTTTGGTTTTATACATATTTCTGAACCTTAAACTGCTCGCTTTATCAATATATGATGTATTTGTTGTGGCTGTACAAAAAATTAAGATGTGTTTATTAATTTATGTAACAGAAATGGAAAATTTAAGGACCCATAAATTAACGGTTTTAAGTGTTGCAAGCAAAAAATATCTCATGAATGCTGTAGTCAACACGGCACTTGTTTAGTTATCAGCACCAATGAACTGCAGGCTTCGTGTTGGGCTATAGCAATATGAAGCATTACAACCTAAACTAGTATCATGCTGCACGGTTTACGAATCACTTACGCACACAGACGATCCTTGGGTCACGAGCCTCGCCAGTGTACAGCGCCGGCCAAAAATAACTTTCCTTTTCGTTATCTAAACAATTGTGGACACCGGGTAGGAATGGAATGAAGTCATGGATGGATGCAAAAACATAGTACATGTATTTATTTTATCACTCAATAAACGTAACCCGATAGCATTGTTGTTTTAATAATTAATGGATTAAAGTGTTTTAAAATATAGAAAACATATCTGTTAACTATATTTTATGTGCAAGAATTAATGAGTAATAAGTGCATGCATATTATGGCATTATATACTTTCTAAACTGTGAATTGTGAATTTGAGACAATTGNTTAATGAGTAATAAGTGCATGCATATTATGGCATTATATACTTTCTAAACTGTGAATTGTGAATTTGAGACAATTCTAATTTGGATTCGAACGTTTGAAGCCTATTGCCTATTGCTATTAAAAATATTATTTACTACAGAGTAAACATCAGTNTAATTTGGATTCGAACGTTTGAAGCCTATTGCCTATTGCTATTAAAAATATTATTTACTACAGAGTAAACATCAGTTAATTACTAATTAGTTTTATTATTTTAACTCTATGCAGATACTATATCAAAGAAGTATAACGAAGATAACAGAAAGCAGAAGGTTTGTAGCTTCCACTCTCATATAGAGTTGAAAAATTATCAAAGGTCTACACGCCGTAACAAGAAAATTACGAGAGGTAATTGTTAACTGGCTGAAGGAGCGGCAGCCTTGCTAGAGATCTGAGGCGGTGCGCGCGACTCTGAAAAAATTGCAAATAATTATCTCTGGCAACAAAATTGAGTCTTAACCGAGTAATATTGAATTGTGAAAGGAAAATAGCATCAATTTTGAGTCAGTAATAGTTCGTATTTAAAATTTTTATTAAATGAAATATTCGGCAAAATGCATGAACATTTGATTAGTGCTAGAGCCCGAGAGCAAGGCCTCACGCACCGCCACTGGC
>NQII01001063.1:393061-422340 GCA_002778355.1 Clitarchus hookeri
GTGTTGCTCGCAGTGATTCATTTTTCGTTATATCGAAACCATGTTGTTTGAATGCTTCTTTCTCGTGATGATTTTTTCCTGTATGGGGTTTTACAGTATTTTTTTATATCTCTGGGTTTCATTTCGGATACCAGTATTCAGTTGGATGGGGTTTGTTTAGAAAAGTAGCATTCGAGCCACACATTAAATTTGGTTGTCTGCGTAATTATGTAAAGAGCCAACAGCAATAATATCCCCCTTCGGGCCCAAAAATGTGCAAATATCCTTATACGGCCTGCTCTCGTTAAGAATGGAATAGGTCTTTAGACTGTGATGGAATGCAGTTTGTGCCTCCACGAAACCATATCCATTAAAATTCGTAGAACCTGCGACGATTCTTTGACGGGATAGTTACTCTCACGATGCTGGATAATAATCTAGAACCTTTGGTGCTGCGGGAAGTAAAATCGTATGCTGTGGTAAAGGAGACTAAATACGATGCAGTTTGGTTGGCGAAGGTCCTGCAGCTATGTAGGTTTTCACATGCTAATGCTCCTCGCAAATGTAACGCCACAGTTTTCGCAATTATACATCACCCGAATCATAATCATCGCAAATCCATAATTCTCGTGTTTACGAGAACATATGGAGAATGGAAACGAAGCATTACAGTAGTGGCAGGGGTACTGGGGCATGTCCTTTGCAAATGTAATCGATGGCCAATAAGTAAATTTAAAAAAAAAATACGAAGTTCTAGGGCCGTATTTTATGAAGTTACATATTCCTTCAAAGACTAGCTGGTATGTTTGTTTCCATTAACTACTTTCCCCTCACTAGCACGGTCTATCGGACAGTGCTGAAATCAAGAGAAGTAGTTTTAAGGGATTAAGTGAGTGTTGAATAATTGGTCGGACTACAGAAATAGGGTGAGGGATAACAATAAATACCCAAATGTAATGGTACATTAATTAGCATTAATTGCAAAAAAAAAAAAATTGGTGTTATATAACGGTTTTAAAAATAAAATGTTGGTTTTGTAAATTTAATAATAAGGCAACATACTACACAAGAATGTATGTGTGCCGCTGATTGGAATAATAATTTTAATCTAATGGAAATTGGAGGTTTTCGATATGGTGTTGCTATAAAACAAATATGTGTACCGACAGATCACCTGGTGGCTAAATCGACAGAATGAGAAAAGAATTGCGTCAGCTTGCCTGGCGGCTATATTGGTAAATTAGTACTGCCTTGTGGATAAAACGATAATTAATACACTAGTGTTGTTAATTTATACAAATTACGAATTTAAAAAAATCAATGTGTCGCACGGAGTGTGTACGATGGAATGAAAGATGAAGAGGAGCGGTGGAGGTGGTGATAAGGGTTGGAGCGGGTGGTGGGTGAGGGTAGCGAGGGTGGATGTTGAGGGTAGTGGGGGTGGATGTTGAGGGTGGTGGGGGTAGATGTTGAGGGTGATGGATGGATTGTGGGTTGGGTTATGGGGGAGAGTGAGTGGTGATGGCATTTTGGTGGATGGAGGGGGCTTGTGGGTGGGTAAGAGGTTGAGTGGTTGTGGAGGAGGTAAAGTGGGGGGATGTTAAGACCATGTTCTTGATTTGATTGGGGTCAGTCGTGGAGTGAAGTGGAGATATTTAGGCAGCTCTTAACATCACGGCCTTGAGAGCCGATGAGGGTGATGTAAGGTGAATATGGAGAAGTGCCGAAATGCAATGGTGCGGGAAATGGGAGACCCGAGAAAACCCACCGACCAGTGGCATTGTCTGGCACAATTTCTACATGCAAAAATCTAGGAGCGACCCTGTCGGGAGCGGTTTAGTCGTCTACTGGACGTGTAGCAGGAAATTCTCCGGTTATATAATTTTTTATACATTTTTATACATATTTTTTTAATTTTTTATAAATTTGTGTTAATTTTATAATTTTTAAAATTTTTAAATCTGGAAATTTTTTGGGATTTTTAATGTCTAAGTAACTGGTGTCAAAGTAAAAGGTCACAGTCATGGTCACCAACATCCAACATTGCGGACAATATGGCCTCTGGTCGACCAGAATGACAGAGCATTAACAGGTCCATGCTCCATCACCCTATGCCCTTGCACCAAAAGCCCCTTTGCCACTATATATATATATATATATATATATATATATATATATATATATATAACATTTAATATTGCACCATACCAAGTATTTATTGTAGGGGACCAACACTTGCAGGATTAACTTAGTTTGGTGTTGGGCCACCTATATACTGTGTTTCATTTATGAAGGCCGTTTGATTACAGACAGAACCACCAACTTTGTCACAAAAAATCACTCCATTTGCAGTGCCTGCGATCAGCTGGTTCGTAACATGTCTGTGTATGTGGTCACGTAGGCAAGTGTTGCCAACGTGTGTGAGCACACAATATATCAGCAAATTTACGATTCCCGTCATACATTAACAATAACATTGCGTTTCCAGTTACGTAAGCGGTTTTTAAAATATTTTGGCTCTCCTACTTCGTACTTTTAACAGTTTCAGCTCTCATGAATTTTTAATGAGGAGGCATGCTCTGGCCGGCTCGTGAGCAGCAAACATTCCAACGGACTCCTCGCCTAACCGACGCCATGTTGGCTGCTCAGTGGTTAATACGTTTTCACGAGTGTGTGTGTCTGCATTTCGCGTTTTATCCCTTTGAACCTTGTTTATACCGTGACTCAGTGGAACGGATTATTATAGTATTTCCCATGCAGTGCTGTTTTCAGTGCGTTATTAATATTCCATTATTTGCTCAATAAGGCAGTGGTCCAACTACGCGTGTTTCTTCCGCTCGTATGTAGCGATATATATTTGTGATGCGATGAAAGTTTCCTGTATGAATAGCCTACAGATTGTGCACACACACGTACACACACATATATATTTACATATATATATCTCCACATCAAAATTTTTTTTTTTACTTTTTGCTGAAGTGACCGTTACGTAACGATACGCACGTAATATCACATTTTATACAAGCAAAATCGCTGCAATTAGAATTTCAGCAGCCTCTAGTAACATGCGATAACTAAATACATAGTTTACTTATTTTATATTTGTATTCGTTACGTATAATTACACGAGGCCGAAGTGATTCTGTAGGCTATCCACTTTTGTGCCCAACATCGTGATATTTATTTATGCACACTTACGTCCATAATTTTTGAGATTTTATTGTTTTTATTACAATTACGAAGTTTTTCTGAAGCATAAACGTTTGTCAGCGTGTTTGTATTATGTTAGGGTATCTGACATTTACAACTTTCAGTCGAAGTTTAAGCTTAAATATGTTAACTGAAGTGCGTGAAAATAATATTACGTATTTTTTAAAAAATGTATTCAAATATAGTGTGTCAAGTTCATGTGAATTGTCACTTCATATGGCATTAATAAATAAAGTTGTCTGTAATTGCTTTGTACTAGTAGTGTTACAGTATGTTGTACTTTCCCATGTGTAAAACTATTTTTTAAGAATTATAAGGCGCGTTCAGACGTGAGTTATAATTTCATTTCGGCCAAGGGTACGCATTCGTAGTGATTATTAAGTCAAATATAAAATAAATTAGCTACGAATTTTCTGCACGACGACTATTATAGGCCGAACAGGAATTTACGCCTTTTTAATCCTGTTGCATCAATAGTAAACCTGTAACTTATTTTAATGTGTCACAGAATAACGCATGTAAGGTACCAAATATTTGCTTCTGCCAGGATACAAAAACATGTTGTGGGTGATTCATACATGAATAAAGTCGTAACATGAAAATTTAACAAAATAACGAAAACAGCACTACTGAAAAATTAAAACGAAGTTTAAAGATATAACTGGCAATCTTGTGAGCTAAGATTTGCAGTTAATAGGAAAGTATACTATGAATGAAAAAAATTAAGAAACCCACCACCAACCTAGTTGTCAGCCTCTCACCACATCTACGTATCTTTACCAGCAAAAGATAACACATATTAAATTTTCTATGTGTGTTAATCTCGTAACTTCATTAAATTAAATACGGACTTAAATAATAAAATTTCACTCTCACTGCAGTCTGTTTCAGAAAAAAAATAATATGACAGAACGAATTAAAGATATCTATGTGTATACCTTGTAACCAATATGTATATGGCAAATTATTGTCGTTTGAAAAAAACTGAAATTATTTAGCACATGTGTAAAACACTGCACTAGATAAATTTTACAATCGAACATTTTAATTTACTATACACATTTAAAAATAGTTTCTGCAAATGCACATTTTGGATTTTGCAGTTTATGCTGCATCAGAAAATTTCATACTCTCTGAAACAAGTTTTCTGTACATATATTGTTGAATTCCCTCGTAAAGTCAACAGCTGGCATAACAAACATCATGGCTTCCACGTGTCAGAAGATCTGAGTCGGAGATATACATTAGCAGAGCAACAACACCAGCACTAATTTCTTAGAACTGTCAAAACACGGCCTTCATAAATGAAAGAAGAGCATAGCATGGAGACCGGCTGCGATGCAGTCGGATGTTCTCGTGAGGACGGTGCTGCCACAGCTGGTACAAATAACCTCCAAATCCTCCGTAATTGCCGCTTGCCGAAGATGCATCCAATCTGGTCCCAAATGTTTTTGATGAACGGGAGATCTGGGGATGTTGCTGGCCGAGGAAGCATGACGAGATCTCGAAGGCAGGCCAGAGATACTCATGCTGTATGAGGAAGGGCATTATCTCACTGGGAAATGGGTTTGGTAAGCGGTAAGCAGCACCAGGAAAGAGAGCGCACATGGTTGCAGAATTTTTTTAGATGTACCGCCGCACTCTCAGGGTTCCTTCACTTACTACCAGTGGGGTGCGGGAATCGTAGGAAGTGACACTCCACACCATGACACCTCTCGTTAGGGCAGTATGCAGCTCTACAGTGAAGTGTGGATAACGGCGCTGGCCAGGACATCTCCAGACTCAAATTCGGTGGTCGTCTGTATCTAGACAAAACCGTGATTCGTCGCTAAAAACCACTCGTCGACGATCAGCAAGCTGCCATGCTGCCCATTCCCGGCAGGTCACATGTGTTCGACGGTGCTCAAGTCATCATGGTAGACGTCGTAGGGAACTTCGCGACGACAGATTCAGCTCTGCTAACTGCTTAGATATGGTACTGGTGCAGTGAGATGCCCTTTGACGTTGTGCAGCAACATTGCATGATAAAACGATCCTCCCTGCTGGTCGTCTACTGGAGTCAACTAGAGCATTATTGACGGGTGTGTGTGCCCTCCTATTCCCATGTACGTTCAACATCGATTCAGAGTATAGGCAGAACTTTTCAAGTGGCTATCAATGCACCGAAATGTCCAACTATCCTCTCGGAGGCCGATGATACGGCCTCTCTCGAACTCGTCCAGCTAGGCAAAAGCTTGTCGAATGTGCCATCAGGGTATGCTGCATTTTCTATTTTTCAGTAAAGGCGGACAAGCCTAACGAACTGCCGCGAGGCGTCGGTAACCAGTCCAGGCGAATAATCGAAAACATGTTATAGTTTTTAAAACATAGCACAGAAGTGCGAGCGGATCTCCCTTCCTGGCGGCACAATAGTTTGGACAATTAAGCCACCAGAATCTTTATAATACTTAGCATCACTTGTATGGGGTCTGTCTGTCTATGAACCCATGCCGAGAACAACCATCAAGATGCAACTTGGCGTGCCGCTCGTAACTGCCGGACACAATGTTCAGCCTATGGCAACGACACATTCAGGTTAGTCATATACTGTAATTGATTAGAACTCCCTCGCCAATACCTTGTGTTTATGTACCTAAAATAATTATATTAAATATTGGTTTTGTATTCATAATTAACTTCAGTTGAGTTAAAATAACACTTCCCTCACTAATAATAAAAGCATTAACCTTTCCTAGTCCCTAGTATAAAATATAAACAATATAACAGCGTGTTCACTGAACTTAGCTTTGTGGCTCAAACTGTTACTAAGGCCTTATTCGGTGACTTGCAGCTATGAATGATTGAGGTACATATGTACCTCCTAGTGGCACATACACGTAATTAAACCACATTAAAGGTAAATTGGACACATGTCGGTCTATGACGATACTGTGGAACAACCTTCGTTATACTCACGCTATTCAATCATGATAATAATTTTTTTTTTCAAATAAGAATATAAATAGACGTAGACGTTTTAATAAGTGATGCACACATTCTTGAGAAGGCACTGCAAAAACAAGCAGAACTATTCAGTACAATAAAAGAGGGTTGTTTTTAGTTACACAAATGGAGATTAAGCTACCCAGTTGTCATACCTACTGTCCCAACAGAGCTAAGTGAATAATGGTGGCATCGCATGTGTCTTGAGTTTGCTATGGCAACTTTATTCATATTAAAGTTTTTTTAACGTTCATAGGCACCACTCAACACACTTTACAAAATGAAGTATGTTAGGGATCACTGCAGCTATCTTTGATCAACTAGGCTTGATTGGTTCAAATTTTGTAACATATAAGATATTCTCGTAGAAACTTTGGCAAGAAAAGCTGAAATGGGATGATGTCCTCCCTAAACCACTTCTTCATGAATGGCAATTTATTTAGTCTCAGCTTGTAGATTTGAATGCAATCGCTATAGAGAGACCAGTGATCGGCAGTATAGTAACATTCTTGGAACTACATGGATTTGCAGATGTATCCCAAATGATATTTATGTAGCCTATACATTTAGTATGTGACTTCTTCAGGTGAATTTTAGTGGCTCTGATCTGTTCAATACCGAAGGTGGTACCATTAAATGTGTTGTCCATCCCTATTCTGGAACTCTATGCATCTGTAATCTTTAATAACACACTTAATGAAGAAATTGATGACCAGTCTTATTCCCCATACCAACATAATATTGATGTGGACTGATTTAAATGCGCTGCTTGCATAGATTTCATCGCCACTAACTTTATGGAAAACCTTCGTTGCAAACAGAGTGGTAGAAACCTAAGAGTATTTTAGTTTTCATGATTTGAGTCATTTTTTCTGCGAAGTAAAATCTATCGGACATTCTATTTCTGAAAGAGAAGGCTTGTGCTCTTGGAAAAATGGATATTTGGTGGCATGTTCTAACATGATTATTCGAGTCACCAAATTCATTGTTTTTACAAAAAAATAAGTCTGTAACCATTTATAAACTCCCAGAGCAGAGGTAATCCATTGTTAATCTTACAGAAACGACGCCAGTAGTTGATTCACTTATTAGATAGTTTTTAGCTATCCCATTAAAAGTAAGTTTTAATATAAAGTTTATATATCTTTGGCACAAGTGACAAAAGCTATTTATTTATATTATCTATTATGTTTCATTTTAGGACAAGCCTTAATGATGTGTATAAAAAGCCTAATTAATGTTATCGGTTATTTAAATATTACAGCAATTTATTATACAGAGTTGAATTAAGTTATGGATAGAATTCTGTGCCCTGGAAGATTCAATCTTGATCCTAATGAAGATAATGCTACTCAAGAATGAAATCACTAGTTCCAGATTTTTCAGAACTTTGTTTCCCGTGCATAAATTTGAGAATATGATAAATTGAAAGTATTAACGAATCATATATATATACATATTCTTTTGTATTTATACTATGTCAAATAAACAATATTGTAAATATAGCTGCTTCATATAAGTTTTTAAGTTCATTTGACCTTAAAAGTGCTTATCATCAAATACTTATCAGAGATGAGGATATGCCTTATACTGCATTTAGGGTCTGTGAAAAACTTTCCCAGTTCACACATATAGTGTTTGGAGTAAAAAAATGGTGTCCTTGAATTTGAAAGAGTTCTCACAGAAAATATTTATGTTGAAGGTTTGGAAGGTGTTGATATATATTTGGATGGTACAAAAATGTGTGGTCAAGATCAACAAGAACACGATAAAAATTCGGAAACATCTTTGCCGATTGTTGTAAAGTATAGACTCACTTTAAACAAGGAGAATAGTTTTATATCACTGAAAACTATTCAGCTGTTGGGATACATAAGACATAATGAACATATTAGACCAGATCGTGAACGCCTTGAATATCTTCGAAAAAGTTTGCCTGCACCCACGTATACTCATTCTCTCCGCACAGCTCTTGGTATCTATTCTTATTATAAGCCGTTCTTTCCTAAATTTACTGAATATATTTTAATATCTGAATACTTGTCATGCATACCTTTGGGGAATTAAAATCAGACATAATTAATTGTATAATCTATCCTATTGATATAGGCTATTCACAGTAAATTGGGCACTTTTTGAAGCTGTCTCATTTGGAATAATAGTCAATAAATATATTGTATTGTACCATTAGGCATTAACTTTCGAGTACGGTGAAATATATACATTGTGTTTATTACTTACATGATAATATTTATTTTAAAAAGTGGCGAAAGGATACAAAATGGCTGATAGGAGAAAAGTAACTAGGGCCTCAAAAGTGCTCACTTTTATCGTGAACAGGCTTACAAGTCATCTCTAAAAGTAGAAAACTATGCCTCTGATTGCCTTATCTCAGGAAAAATAACACATATCTTTCTTTGCCATATTTATTTCTAAATTAGAACGACAATCTTTGATCGAAAAGGAAGCATATATTTGTGTAGAAGCTTCAAGGAAGTGGAAACGTTATTTTCTCATAAGACATGTTAGACTTATTACCGAGCAGCGGTTAGCTTCATTCATGTTAAAAAATGAGTTGGAATTGGAAGGGGCTTATTAAAGTCCCCCGATGTTATGCCTGAAGGCCTATCAGGGAACGGCTTACAAACTAACTTATGACATAACTTAAACAAACACCCATATCTTACCTAGGATTCGAACCCACAACCTTCCGTACTGCAAACCAACGGCGCAACAACCAACTGCGCCAAGAGAGGTCAGCTTTTAAAAGTGAGCATCGTGGCAAAATCAAAAAATGAAAATAATCCTAAGATGGAGAATTGAACTTTCGAATTTTGATCACGAGATAATATATAGGCCTTGGAAAGAAAATAAAGCAGCAGATACTTTATCTCGGATTTGTTCTTCAATCGGAGGAAGCTTATGCCACATTGAGGAAACAAGATTGTTTCACTGGATACGAAGTAAGTACCTCTCATTTTCTCTGGAAGAAATTTGGAAGGTTAATTCATCTTGCCGATCTGTGCTGAAGTGAAACCCATGGTCTTCAAACAGAAAGCTCATCTTATCAAAGCTACACAACCTTTTCAGAGACTACATATACATAAAAGGTTCTTTACCTTCAAGTTTTATAAATCAACATCTTCTGATACTTGCAGATGAATATTCGATAATTTATTTTGTTTTCCCATGCCAAAAGACGAATGGGACAATGGCAGTATTAAAACTCAAAGAAACTACAAGCCGAACTACACAATACAGTCCTGAAGGTAATGGGTAAGGAGAACGCTATGCTGGAATTGTGTGGGAAACAATTGAGGCGGGATTCCACTGAGGCAACAAGCGACAGGCGACATTTTGTCACCTTGTAGAATGCCACTGCTGTTGCTGTGCTGGGCGGTATGTTGATGTCGCCTACCCATGTACATTTGTTTCCACAAATACATCAAGTCGTTCATCAAAATATCAGAGGAAACATTAGCAGCTGCTGCATTTTTGTGTTTGAATGCTGCCGCTGCTAAGCGAAAGAGAAAATACCATTCATTGGTTGAGACTATAGATATTCGTNTGGTTGAGACTAGAGATATTCGTAAGAAGTCCGAAAATTTCAAGATTAGTTTTTGGCGAAGTTGTTGGCCGACGATCAAGCAATCTTTATAAAATTTTCTAAAAAGAGTAAAAGCGATTATAAACATATTCTGGAAAAATTTCACCAATAATAAGAAACTCAGACACATATTGTCAATCAGAAATGCCACTAAAAGTTGTACTGTTGGCAACACTGCGGTTTCTGGCTACGGGAGATAGCTAAAAATCTCTCATGTACCTGTTTATAATTTCGTTGTCCATTATTTAAAGGATTGTTCCAGAGGTGTGCCAGGCTATCATCGAAGTTCTGCAAGATTTTGTGAATGTAAGTTGAGCTATGTTCATACAATATGTTGCAAGTGAATAAGTCTATTGTTACTTATTTTCCATCAGCATATGGTAACGAACAACCATTGCTAGGTATTCTTGCATTTGCAATGAATAATATTTATTATTATAAACGTTATGTTGTAAAACAGAAATTGAATAGAGATCTGGTCGTGATGACGCCGGATTTGCAATGTTAAGAAATTCACCCAAGTCTAAACGATTTTCAGGTGAACCCTGACGTGTTGTAATACAGCTTTCTTGGCATGTACTTCGTTCATTATTGTCATTAAATGGCTGAGCACAGAAATATGATGAGGCTGAGTATATTTCTGAAGTAGGTACCATGGGTGGTAGTACTACAGAGGTTTGGATGGGAAGAAATGCTCACTTCACTATGAATAGAGAGTGCAGTGTAGCTTGAGGTTATAGAAAAGGCTCCTGATGAGTCCGAAGGGTATTCTGTAGAAACAGAAAGAGGATAAGTTTTATCTACGTCGTCAAATTGACCCATGCCTGCTTCAAATAAAATATTATTGATCAAATGTTTTGTAATTTTCTGCGCCCTTGTTGAAAGTTTCCCAAGTTCACTAGCGACGTGCTTGCCATAAATTGTACAATCGCCCCTCTTCGTACATTGTTGCAAAATATTGTAGGCTTCCTGTGACCGTTTCTCCTCAATAATCTTCTGTTTACGAGAACTGTTCTATGAGAATTTTTGAGAAAAAATTTGCTGGTATTAGAGGTATTTCAGTTACTTTTTCCCGGTTGCTAATTTACTTTCCCACTATACCTCGATTATAAAGCAAAACCTCTACATACTGAACATATTTAAACAACAACATATTTTTATAATCTCTTCACGGTATCATCGGATATTTTGAAACGAACCATTGAAAAATCACCCTAGGCGTAACATCTTAACCTGTTTTTTCAATAAATTGTATACTACAAATATATAACTGTGCTTAACTTCAAAGTTATTTAATAAAAGAAACTTTAACTTAGTATCTTCTAAAATTTGTTATATTTATTTCGTATTTAATACGAATTAAAAACAGTGAGAGCAGCGACGTGTTGGCAACGTCTAGCAAGAAATACTTCAGTGTTAAAATATTGTTTCAACCTACTTTTTCATATGCATATTTGTAAATTAAACTTTGCCTATTGTTACATTTGAAGTTTTAGGTAGCACTGGAAACATATTGCATTTTTACAGTTAAAAATATCAGCGCAAGTTACCGTGCGTAGGCCCTACTGACATGGTATTTTTTTTTTTTTCGTCCTTGGAAGAAAATTTAATAGGCAGAGCGGAACTTGTCGCTCTCTCTCTCTCTCTCTTTCTCTCTATTTCTCTCTCTCTCTCTCTCTCTCTCTTGGGAGGTTTCACACCGCCTGTAATAGAAGGAAAATTATACATGTTTTCAATTTTAGCTTATTTCATACTTATTACAGCAAAAATACTGATTTTTTTATTTGTAATTTACAAATGAAACGAGATTTTATTGTTTGAAAACTTATTATAATATAGATGTGATAGCAGTACGGTTACAAATCCGAAGTTGGCAGAAGTGGCGACTGACAACGCCGACATGATATGGCGTGTTTCTGAACGAAGCATCAAATTCGTACTCGTTATTTTTTTTTAAACATACCTAGGCAAGTTACGATGTGATGAATCTGTATTTCCACAGCAGGAATAAATATAGTGTAAAGTGCGTCGTGACCACTGTGTGTGTGTGAAAATGACACACACACTGTGTGTGTGTCATTTCAAATATCGGATATGTGAAATTTATATGTTTTAACCTGAACTATTTGTAAAACGAATTTAAATATTTGAAAGTCACGTCTGTTTATCACAAAGTTGTAATCTTGCCCTAGGTGTTTGTAAACACTTGTGTAACGTGCTTACGTTTCTGTGATTTCAATGTTTACCTCAACCCTAACAAAATACTAATCCCAGCCAGATAAATTAAAATAAGTAATGAAATAAACCCTGAAAACATTAAGTACCAACGCATAGAAATATGAGCGGAATAAAAGTTACGGTAGGCCTATTTGTGTGCATGTTCACCAGTTCATATCTTTCACGAATGTCGATTCTACATACAAAAAATAAGCGACACGAGTTGCGTGCTTGAATATACTGTGTGTTTTCGTTGGAATGGCTGTTCTTTCTTTTTAATTTTATTCCACCTCAGGCCGTCCTTTTAACGAAATAACCCAACACACATCAATAACAAGATGTTAAATACTACAGTCCTTTCATCCGCAATTGTAACATGGTTAAACACAGTCGCGGCAAAATATTAACGTGTATTATGTGTAATGTGCTTTTTCGTGAATAACAGTTACACAGAGGTGACAAAAGTCGTGGGATAGCATATGCAAATATACAGATGGCAATAGTATTGCCTACAAAATGTATAAATGGGCAGTGCATTTGTTGGGCTTTCATTTGTAGTCAAGTGAATCATGTGGAAAGGTTTCTGACGTGATTATAGCCGCACGACGGGAATTAACAGACTTTGAACGCGGAATGGTAGTTGGAGCTAGACGCATGGGACATTCCATTTCGGAAATGGTTAGGGAATTCAACATTACGAGATCCACAGTGTCAAGAGTGTGCCAAGAATACCTAATTTCAGGCATAACCTCCCACCATGGACAGCGCAGTGGCCGACCGCCTGCACTTAATGACCGAGACCAACGACGTGTGCGCAGAATGGTCACTGTTAACATAAAGCAACACTGCATGAAATAACCGCTGGAATCAATGTGGGACGTACAACGGACGTGTCCGTTAGGACAGTGCGGCGAACTTTAGCTGTANTGAAATAACCGCTGGAATCAATGTGGGACGTACAACGGACGTGTCCGTTAGGACAGTGCGGCGAACTTTAGCTGTACTGGGCTATGCCAGCAGACGACCGACTCGAGTGCCTTTACTAACAGCACGACATCGCCTGCAGCGCCTCTCCTGGGCTCGTGACCATATCGGTTGGACCCTAGACGACTGGAAAACCGTGGCTTGGTCAGATGAGTCCCGATTTCAGTTGGTAAGAACTGATGGTAGGGTTCGAGTGTGGCGCGCAGACCCCACGAATCCATGGACCCAAGTTGTCAACAAGGAACTGTGCAAGCTGGTGGTGGCTCCATAATGGTGTGGGCTGTTTTTACATAGAATGGACTGGGTCCTCTGGCCCAACTGAACCGATAATTGACTGGAAAGGGTAATGTTCAGCTACTTGGAGACCACTTGCAGCAATTCATGGACTTCATGAACCCAAACAGAGATAAACCTTTGTCGAAACTAAACTTAAAACATTTGGCGTTATTTTGCATTCAGGCCATTAATGTGAACTGAGTCTATACTTCACTAGAATGTCACTTAGCAAATAGCCTGTTTAAAACAAATATATTAAATTTTTCTTCATTGTTGTACTGTTAAGTTAATTTCTTAAATTATTACAAATAATTAATTTAACTTTTTTTAACTAGATGACGTTGTTCATTCACTTCAGTTTAACTAACCGTAACTTACATGTTTTTCCTAGAAAAATATTACATGTGACACTTCGTTATTTTTACGCAGTCTTTCGGTGGACTTTAAATCAATATTCTGAAACCTCATATAAAGCATTTTTTTGTTCAGTAATTTGCGCAATTCTATTCGGTCAGCACAAGAGCATAGAGTTTACATTCATTAGATCTGTGGTGGGTGTTAAACTGTACTACAATTTAATGTAGAACTTGCCATATTTGTTTAATAACGAATGGTTTAATTTTAAAAATGTTATATTATTCGCTATAATTTTCGTTTAACAATATTACTGCTTATTTACTAGAATATCATATGCATCTCAACGTATTGTTACAGTCACTTTTAATGCTTATTAACAGTATAACATACTAAAATTTATAAGTACACGAAGTAAGTTAATGTCTGAAAATAATATTGCAGTGGAACAACAGAACATCTGGAAAGAAAAAACTGAATGCAACAGCCGAACTTATATAGGTGTTACCACTGAGCTACACACAAATTAGATGTCATGATACGTATGTAGTATCTTGAGCAACTCACTAACATTGTGGTTATTTCGATAGTTTCGTAACGGGGTGGAATTCAACCAACAGACTACGTTAGGTGATTCTTTGTGCAAAATAAAGTTGGTTATATACGAGTATGTAAAAGACACTTCATACGTTAACTAAAAATTAAGGGATGTATAAACCTCAAAAAATTTAGATTTTAGGTTTTGTTGCAACTGCGGATCCACCGTTTCCGTGTAAGAAACACCCAGAATGCTTCTGCTGCAGCGATGGAGTACCTACCACGTAGGCACGCGTCTATGGTATGCTGCTGTGGCCAACTGCGCAGATGTTGGTGAATGACATTTTTAACACTTACTGTAAACATCTGCCTTTTCATTTCTGGCGACAGTCAGTATGTGATTCCCTGCAGAAGTGTTGATATTGCCTACGTGCTAGGAACTATATCGCTGCCGTCGAAAGATTTGTGCGCGTTTTAAACGAAAATGGCGTGTCCTGGGCGGTAGCAACTAGAGAACGACTTTTATTGATTATTTCATACTGCTGAATAAACGTTCAAATTACCAGACGGTAAAAAAAGTTGCCTGCAAAAGAGGGTGGCCATCCCTGTTTTCTTTACAAGAGGTGGTATTACTGAGAGTCTGCTCTTTGGTTTAATAGCCCGATAGCATAAAACAACGTTGAGTGATTTTTACTTAATTTCACGTCGTTTACGGTATTTTGTGAAAGTACTATTTGAAATCTCGATTTTCGAGGGCTTGTAATTCCCTACCCTCTCAACTAAGGTAGATAGTCACTTGTAAATTTTCCATTTGATTTTGCGTAAGGAATTACCTCACGATAGCATTTGAATTCCACCTTATTCTGTACTTAAAAACACGTATATATGTATATACATCTAAGTGTATGTATATGTATATGTACACACATGCGCATGCACATCGCATATACGCAACATTGCTTACACAAGCCTTCGACTCGCGCATCGCCACTGTAAGAACTAGAACAAATGTTTATGTTGCTTTTTCTTTTGGCCAACCATTTATACCGTTTATTAAATCCACATCCATGTTTGTTGGTTACAGGTCGGTCTGAAAAGACGCACAATGGTCTTGAAGAATGAACCAATCAGAAATTCGGATAGTGTTCAGATAGCTGTAAACTAGCTGTGGTGTTCGGTAGCTGATATAATTGTATATATGTTTTTTTTAGCAGTATTTTGCGTCATGTTGTAAAAGTTATGGGAAATTGAACATTATACGCGATATGTTAACGCCGAATATGAAAACACAACAACATCCCTTATGCTGAATACTTGTTAATTTGTGATTTGACAAATCACTATATAATAATACAATGGAAATGCATTTTTGCGAAATAACGTCCAATCGCACCCTTGAATTTACAAGTATTCAATTACAATTTACGAAGAGCTGCCAATAATTTTTGCCAGTGGTTTTTTCATAAATAACGCATAATTTTCCATATAAATCTACACATTTTATTATGCTCATATCGACAATACATTTGTCGAGTGTAAATTCTTGTCCGGATTACATTGTTTGATTTATAAGCCTGCTTCAAATAAATGATGCAAGGCATTAACATTGAAATTTCTACAGCTGTTTTAAGATTGTACTTTCTCTATAAATTGGTACTGTGGGATAATTATTTTGTAATTTGTTACTTAAAAAGGTTTGAGAATTAAAATTATATATCTGTACCATCACAAAAAATAATTACTCAACGAAAAATTGTGTAATTATTATTATTAATATTGGTTATAAATTCTCCATTTGACAAACTAAACTAGACGTAATAACTAAAAAAGTAATTGACGCTTTGTCTTTAGTGTCAAAAATTGTCATCTTATGTCGAAAGCGATTAAAAAGTGAGAAAACGTGCAAAATTACTTCAAAATTAAAATTTATTAATATAATTTCCTCTAAAAAATATTCATAAGTGCTGGCAGTATCTTGATATTCAAAATTCTTTAAGATTTTTTACTACTATTAATATTTTTTAAAAACAATACTCGAGTTTACACGTCATTTCTTTCAACTGATATTAAAATACTTTAATAAACTTGGATTTAAGGAAGANAAAATAATTACTCAACGAAAAATTGTGTAATTATTATTATTAATATTGGTTATAAATTCCCAATTTGACAAACTAAACTAGACGTAATAACTAAAAAAGTAATTGACGCTTTGTCTTTAGTGTCAAAAATTGTCATCTTATGTCGAAAGCGATTAAAAAGTGAGAAAACGTGCAAAATTCCTTCAAAATTAAAATTTATTAATATAATTTCCTTTAAAATATATTCATAAGTGCTGGCAGTATCTTGATATTCAAAATTCTTTAAGATTTTTTACTACTATTAATATTTTTTTAAAACAATACTCGAGTTTACACGTCATTTCTTTCAACTGATATTAAAATACTTTAATAAACTTGGATTTAAGGAACATCAGTTTTAGTCAATTTCAGTATTAGTCACATTCGTTGCCTTGGCGAAATTTTAAATGACATCAGATATATGTAACAAATCACTAACTTGTACCAATTTTGTTATGAGAATGAAAATAAAATATTTACTGTTAATAAATATATTTATTTTTAATTTGGACATTACAGTCCAAACTCTTGCCATTTACTTGTTGGCAAAGCGTGCTTTGTATTGCTGTAGGCCTAATATGAAGCCATTATGGGGTCAACACAGCTTTATAACATTCCCACGTTTGATAAACTTATTCCTAAAACGGAAAGAAGAAATTAAAGCAGAGATTACAAACAAAAAAGGAAAAAAATTAAGCTGATAGAGTGAGTGAAGAGATTTGGGCGGCTCTTAACATCGAGATATTGAGAGCTGATCTGAACGAGTATTCAAACGAATGACCGAGGAGAGTAAACTACAGATTAATACACAATAATTTTATACGAAATGAAGACAGAACATTGAAACACATGAGAAGCCAAAAAAAAGTTGTATGAGTCTACAAAGGAAACACCGTTGGGTGAAAATAAGGTAGNACATTCCCACGTTTGATAAACTTATTCCTAAAAAGGAAAGAAGAAATTAAAGCAGAGATTACAAACAAAAAGGGAAAATAATTAAGCTGATAGAGTAAGTGAAGAGATTTGGGCGGCTCTTAACATCGAGATATTGAGAGCTGATCTGAACGAGTATTCAAACGAATGACCGAGGAGAGTAAACTACAGATTAATACACAATAATTTTATACGAAATGAAGACAGAACATTGAAACACATGAGAAGCCAAAAAAAAGTTGTATGAGTCTACAAAGGAAACACCGTTGGGTGAAAATAAGGTAGATCGATCTCTCTGGCTGAGCAGAACTAGTCTCCATGTTTCAACATTAAACTGCTTTTCTGCTGATACAACTATCATAATCTACGCAAAAAGGATTTGAGGTTAGAACACTATTCATGTAAAAAAAAATGATGTGAGATGATTTTCATAATTCCTCTGGCCAATTTTTAACGCAATTAGATTACAATAAATTTTTAGAATTATTTTCTTGATATAAAGTGCTTTAAAGAATTAAATTTATCGCCTGGTTAGCTAAAAATATATATCAAATTATATTAGTACTGGGCTTGTAATATTTTATCTCATGTATCCTTTTTATGTTTAACAGTAGAAGATAAATGTGAAAAACAGATATTCTTATTTATTTAATTAACTTTGTGTGTATATGGTAAACATCAGTAGGCAAAAATGCCATTCAGAAACGCACTNGACTATCATAATCTACGCAAAAAGGATTTGAGGTTAGAACACTATTCATGTAAAAAAAATGATGTGAGATGATTTTTATAATTCCTCTGGCCAATTTTTAACGCAATTAGATTACAATAAATTTTTAGAATTATTTTCTTGATATAAAGTGCTTTAAAGAATTAAATTTATCGCCTGGTTAGCTAAAAATATATATCAAATTATATTAGTACTGGGCGTGTAATATTTTATCTGATGTATCCTTTTTATGTTTAACAGTAGAAGATAAATGTGAAAAACATATATTCTTATTTATTTAATTAACTTTGTGTGTATATGGTAAACATCAGTAGGCAAAAATGCCATTCAGAAACGCACTTTTTCTTAATGCCGGAGTGCGAATGCGCAAAGATTTTGGCTGTGTTTTTGAACTGCACTTTTAAAATTTACAAAATTGGACAAAAGTTGTATGTGGTTTTTCATTTAGTCCAGCGGACTGAATACGAATAAATGACTCGTCTTTAGCAACGACGCGCCCTGTCAGCGGACTTCTTCTTTATTTGCATATATATATATATATATATATTGATTGGAAATTAAACGACGCCCAAACTGCAGGAGGCGATTCCTTATGAAAAATAAAGTCGAAAATATAAGGATACCATAAACCTAAATAAAATATTAAAGGATATATGGGCCTGTTAAAATTGGGTTTTGAAAACATAGTTTTTCTGAATGCCAGTGGTAGGAATGGCAGCGATCTACCCACAGTACGTCCCAAACGGTTAAATGGGGCACACCCATTTGGCGGGTTTATGGAGTGTGTTCTAGTGGAGGACATGTCGTTGATGTGCTGACGTATCACTTCCTCAAGCCGAACACTGCGCACAGGCCGAGGACGGCCAGCATTACGCATGTGTCTCTGCAACATGGGAAGCATAAGTCACTTTTTTGCTGCACTCTTTGTAGGCGTTCTACAAGGCTTTCGGCGTTTTCAAAAGATAATATTCATAGGCTCACATCTCCTTTAATATTCCCTTTAGGTATATGATGTCCTATATCTCTTCGACTTTATTTTTTATAAGGAATCACCTCCCGCAGTTTGGGGGTTTAATTTCAGAACAGCCTGTATTACACAAGAGCTAAGGGAATGGAGAGAAGAAAATCATTATCACTATTTTGCCATTGGTAAAAACTCACGATCAAGTCTGGGTTTCAAAAAAGGATCACTCCTTTCGACATTTTTTTTTTAATTCCCCACACAATGATTTTTTACAAATAACATTTTTATTCAGATCAATTTATACCCTGACTTACACATGAATACTTTTCACGTAACTTCAGAGCAAACAAATAATTCTATCTGACAGAATAAACACTGGCAGCTATTTAACAAACGAGTCATCATTATTACACATTTACAAATCGTTTAAATATATAGGACATTTATAAATAGTACATACCGTATAAATTATATACACACGTTAAGAAAAGATTTGCACCACCAGGATTACCAAGTTGTTAGGTTGGTCACGGCTCAAGAGTATACGATATGAAAATACACACTTTATGCACAGAATTGCACTTTATGCACTGTCATTCTGATGTCTCTTTGTAATACACCTACTGTTCCAGCAAACATCCTTCAAAAGCAACCGATTTAAAAGTTACACAAGATTTTTTTTTTATGTTNGATTTGCACCACCAGGATTACCAAGTTGTTAGGTTGGTCAAGGCTCAAGAGTATACGATATGAAAATACACACTTTATGCACAGAATTGCACTTTATGCACTGTCATTCTGTTGTCTCTTTGTAATACACCTACTGTTCCAGCAAACATCCTTCAAAAGCAACCGATTTAAAAGTTACACAAGATTTTTTTTTATGTTTGTACGTTTTATAGGATCATATACGAAATAATATTTATATATAAGAGATAAATACTTAAAATTATACGATAATACATACCATACATTGCAAAATACATACCAATTATAACAATAATTTTATGACACAAGTAGGTACTGGAAAATCTTTCCACGCATGAGAAAACCCACGCTGGGTATTTAATACATAAAAATCAATATTTTTAATACTTCTTATTCTTTTGTTTTAAAAAAGTATATTTTTATTCAATATTTGCAATTTTTTTGTTTATGTGGTGTCATTAACATTTAATATCAATCCATGAATTGGTGACCATCGTTATAGACATGACGTTCACATTTTAATTGACAACGTAATGACACTAATTTTTAAACAGTCTCTTATATAATATTCNGTTTTTGTTTATGTGGTGTCATTAACATTTAATATCAATCCATGAATTGGTGACCACCGTTATAGACATGACGTTCACATTTTAATTGACAACGTAATGACACTAATTTTTAAACAGTCTCTTATATAATATTCTTCTTAGTTGAGCGTAGATCTCAAATTCAATTTGGCGCCCCGGGATTCATACATAAAACTTCAGATTGTATTAAACAATAACAAATTCAACTACTTAAGGTATAACTGACTGAATCTNTCAAATTCAATTTGGCACCCCGGGATTCATACATAAAACTTCAGATTGTATTAAACAATAACAAATTCAACTACTTAAGGTATAACTGACTGAATCTTTATACCCGCGACTGTTTTTGTGGAGCACTGAAAATTTTTGCAGGCATATTTTGTTTTCTAGACTCCACACTACGGAACAGTTCAATTGAGGATATTTGTAATTACACTTAACTTGCAGCAGGAACAATGTTACACATTTCGTTTTGCATAAACGTTTTTTCATGGTGTTATGTTTTTACTTTTCANCCAAATTCAATTTGGCGCCCCGGGATTCATACATAAAACTTCAGATTGTATTAAACAATAACAAATTCAACTACTTAAGGTATAACTGACTGAATCTTTATACCCGCGACTGTTTTTGTGGAGCACTGAAAATTTTTGCAGGCATATTTTGTTTTCTAGACTCCACACTACGGAACAGTTCAGTTGAGGATATTTGTAATTACACTAACTTGCAGCAGGAACAATGTTACACATTTCGTTTTGCATAAACGTTTTTTCATGGTGTTATGTTTTTACTTTTCAGTCAATTCATAGCTGAAAGGGACTATTGGCGTAGCTAAATAATAAGTCATTATTAGGTAGAGCACAACAGTATAAGATGGGGTTTATTGAACATAGGATTATACAACAACTATTTACGTTACTATTGACCGGGGGAGCTAAACAGTAATACTGAAATATTAAATTATATTATTTTATAAAAAATTAACCACCCGCGTTTTGAGTAAAGNCCTGAAAGGGACTATTGGCGTAGCTAAATAATAAGTCATTATTAGGTAGAGCACAACAGTATAAGATGGGGTTTATTGAACATGGGATTATACAACAACTATTTACGTTACTATTGACCGGGGGAGCTAAACAGTAATACTAAAATATTAAATAATATTATTTTATAAAAAATTAATCAGCCACGTTTTGAGTAAAGCCTAATTGGAGAGTCCCCACCTTCTTCATGATTCCGGAGGCTTATTAAGATGGCGCAAGTCGACGGCTGGACACACCCATCTTCAGTGGTCTTCTCGTTGCAATGGCACGACGACAAAAGACACCGCCCATGGACTACATTGTCCTATATCGGCTGCGTTATCCCCGTTTACTGGCCGGTGGAGGGGGTTTCTGTGGTTTGCTATTTCATAACTAATTTCAGCGATCACGGCCCGTGNGGCCGGTGGAGGGGGTTTCTGTGGTTTGCTATTTCATAACTAATTTCAGCGATCACGGCCCGTGTCCTGGATAAAAAAGTGAAGATGTGTCAGGCAGGCCGCTCAGGTAAGGGCCTGACCACACCTCGGAACAGTGGGTTAAAGTAGTTGAAGACTGGGTCTGTTATGTCTTGAATTGCGAGACATGCATGCACTGTGGCGCCCTACCGTGCATCCAGCCACCAGCAATGGCCGTAAGCACACTAGAGACCAACACTCGTCATCTTGAAGATCGCTGCGAGAAAATCCGGTAGTATCGTCACCGCCAGCCAGCAGGTGTCAGCACCTCTGCTTGGTAAAAGTAAAGATTTATTCTACACAGGTTATGAAACTCGGTGTTAATAAATGCACTGAGAAAAATGTTTTGGTGAATCAAATAAAGTTTGTTTTGCTGAAACAAAATAATTGTATGAATAGAAGCAATAAATATTCTGTTTTTGAATCTGATTTTTTTTTTAGTTTAGGTTGTTCCTGACTAATATTTAGTTGGTGCAACTAAAAATTTGTTTGGTTCTACGTACATTAAACAGTTTAAGTTAACACAAAAAATTTTAAAACACGAACGAGAATCGAACCTAGATCGCATGTTCCGAGTGTTGCGTCTTAGGAACCTTAGCTAAACTAACTACTGATGGACCTGGAATGTTTTTAAATGTGTTGCAAATACTGGACTTCGTGCGTAAATAAATATTTCAAGTTTTACAGCTTCCCTTTTTAGTTTCCTTTTAAACTTGTTTTATTAGGATGTTTATATCAATATTAAGCATAAATAAATGCCCTTACAAATACTGCCACTACCCTAATTATAAAGAAAAAATACAAACGGATTCTCGAGCTGTAACTATGAACGATGGGAATCAAATTATTGGTCAAACAAATAAATACATTTTATTCAACTAAATATTTTGTTGACATTCTAATTTCTTTTGGCCCAACACTGGGGCTGTGTTCATACTAGTGTGTATTTTGTTAGATAAACAAAATTAATTTTGCTGCTTTTCAAGTTTTGTTTGCTGAAAATAATACTTTGATGGGGCAACTAAGTGTATATATATTATATATAATTGGCCACAGACAAACCAATATATTTTTGGCTGGAACAAACTTTTCTCTCAGTGTGGTCAGCTAAAATTTTTGCTTTCAGGTAGCACTGTTGGGTATAGGATTTTCTTAGTTTCCCATGTAAACTAATGGGATAATCNCTAAAATTTTTGCTTTCAGGTAGCACTGTTGGGTATAGGATTTTCTTAGTTTCCCATGTAAACTAATGGGATAATTGAAATGTTCACACAATAAGTCAATTTTAAAAAAATCTGCTTATGAGTGTTGTGTAGTAACCTACGTAACGTGTTCTTCGCACTAGTGTGGGAAATTTATGAAATGAGCCCACGCGTTGTTTAATAATTTGTGGGAAAACTGTAATCAGCAAAGCAATGGATTAACAGTTTCTCTATTTAACTGTGTCAAAGAAATTAAAAATACCTTTTGATACGGCTATCATTTTTCTCCATTAAAATCGTAAATTTTGTTACTAAAATAAACTTGTTTATGATAGCTGAATGCCACACTTACTAACTATATTTGTCCTGTTTACGTTTGTAAATCCATTGAAAGACATTAATAACAGTTGCGAAATAAAGTTAAATGTTAATATTTTGGCACGCAGAAGTTTATATCACAATTTGCTTCAAACACGATTTTCTACACACAAAAATAAATCATTTCTTTATTTGCCGCCAGTATAAAAGTGACCTCTTCGGAACACTAGTGCATCTTTTGGCGGAAATTTTTCGTGTGAAAAACTCTCCCGTTAGGAATTCCGTTTTATTTTTAACTTATGTAGAAAATAACATTTGTTAATACATTTAATTGGTATTAACGATACATTACTCACATGGTGGATGTGAAGATGAAACGATATTTTCCTCCATGGCCAAAACGACAAAAACTGATTCCTAATAATATACAGATAATAATATACACAAACTGTAATGACATAGTCTGTTCACCGTATCTTCACAACTTGTGAATCAAACTTTCGAAAACTCGCCCATTTTACATGTTTGGATGTTTCCTAAATAATTCATATATCACAACCATTTTAAAATTTCGGTAAGGTTTTTACGTTATCCAATGTTAAATAAAACATTAAACTAATATTTCCCTATAAATTATAATACTTATGACTTGAAAGCACTAAGAAAAGAGGTATGTTGGCAATGGCTGGTAAGAAATAGTTATTCTGCAATATATTGTTACTTAGAGATTTCTTGTATTATTTTTAAAGGAAAAGTTCCTTACTGGCGTGTTCAGGCTTTCAGCTAGCATTATTGGAAAAATATTTCATTATTATGTATTTAAAAATGATATATGTATATGTATATTTATTTATTTGACTGTGTATGGAGTACAAAAATACGGTTCGTTGTTTTCTCCTTGGCTTCTCTTCAAGACTCGTTTGCATGTGGTGGAAGAATACGTTGTGCAAAGCCCAAAAGTATAACATCAGCAGGGCTTCAGAACGAATAGGCTATAACAATTCTGGTCACTAGGATACATTTCGCACACTTGTGTACGTTGTCAAGGTTATAGTCCAGTCAACCGGTGCTCAAAAGAGGCGTTTTCAGGAAAAAATTCCGGAAGTTTTTTTCTCACCGGTTCTATGTGTTTTCTGGGGTGCTGAATCCGAATTTCATGTTTCCGCCCTCGAGGGTGGTGAACTTCACAACAAAAACGCAAAAAACTGTTAAAATTCGTAATTTTTTTAGTTTTTGGCTTATATCTCCAAAATTATGAGTTTAATCGAAAAGACCATTCTGTACAAAATTAAAGTAGACAAAACTTCCTACAAAATTCATTCATTAAGTTAAATTTTCTGACAAAGTATCCAGGCGCTAGAGCGCGCTGAAAAAAGGGCGATTTTTTTACCCTTTGGCAAAAACTAGAGAAACGCTCTCTTTCACCCGCGATAACTCGAAAACTATGCGCTTAATCGAAAAAGCCTCTTCATTCCAAATCAAAGTAGACCAAATTTCCTATCAAATGCATTTTTGAACTTTAAATTTCTCATAACAGGGGTCACACAGTAAAGCTTGATGTAGGATGGCGTATTTTTGGCCGTCAGCCAAAACGAGAGGAATGCCCTCCTAAAACGCGCCGGCGCGATGTTCCCTTCTTTTATGAATGCTTAGATGAAGAATGAATTAGATAAATAAAGAGTAAAATAATTCAGGAGAAATGACTTTTTATGTGACTGAGAATGAATGTGTATGAACACTTTCAGGACAGCCGGTACTAGTCAGTTACCCCTAATGGTGCGGCCATTACCCATTAGGGGTAATCCTGTTTCCTTTCGGTCCCGTTATATGTTGTTAGTCACAATCCGTCTTTCAGAGCCCCTTCCCCCAGCTGCTTTTTTGGGGAGGGGAAGTCCCTCTTAACCCACCTGCTCTTGTATTGAGTTAGTTTGCTTAGAATCACCAACACATCGTGGTAAAATCTTATGTGGTCTTGTGTTTTCAGTGATATGTGCATGCACAATGTTTCACCCGGAATGTGTAATTTGTGATTAGCTGTAAGAAGATGGGGCACAGAAGAGTGTTGTAAAAGAAATAGTGTTGAAATCTTTCATTGAAACCAGTAAGAACAGATAGGATAGTAAGGTGGTTGTATTTACTATGGTCATAAGGCTAGGAGGGTTTCATTTGTTAATGTCATTCATGGGGGCGGTGGGTTTCATCATGGAAGGGAGTGGCCTGACCGAACTTTTCAATAGTGTACGCAGTCAACAGTACTAAGAAGATTATGACTAGACATGCTTACGCTAGGGCTGTCAGAGCACACATGTTGGCTCTTACAGCTCTAGGTAAGGTGTTAATGGAGTCCCTCAACTTCTCCTCCACGTTCCACTTCGAAGTTGAGCTACTTTTGTATAGTATGGATCGATCTGAGCTACTGGACGCACATGAAAGGGATTGTGGGAAGGAAATCGAACAAAAAATGAAAGCCCAGATTCAACATTTCGCTAATTTAGGGCTCACTGCAAAGTTGTGTATTCAGTATTTCGAAATGATAACTTTAGTATTGAGATTTGTTGAATCTGAGCGAATGGGCAACTGGAAACTACAACTTAAAGTCATACACAAGATGCTACCATACTTCCACGCCAGCGGCCACTATTTGTATTACAAGTGGACCCATATGTATTTGCAAGATATGCTTACATTGGAGCATTCTATGCTACCAGATGAATTCAGGGCATTTACTTCGAAAGGGGGTTTCACTATTCGACGTAGTGAAAAATACTGGTGCGAAACATGGAGTGATATGTGCATTGAGCAGGAGCTCATGAAGAATATGAAGGTTCAAGGTGGGCTGAGTAGATGTCGTGGATTCAGCGAAGGCATTTTGGCGAGGTGGTCGCTGGACATGACCTCACTCCTGCATCTTGCTAACGCAATCAAGGATTTCTGCGGCGTGAATTTTACAACATCCGAACAGCATGTGGATAGTCGCGATGCAAGGGTACGTCGGGACAACAATGAAACTATAAAAATGTTGGAGTTGTTTCATCAACACCCACTTTTCTCCGATACACAAGAACTCATTTCAATCAGCAGTGGGATAGTATGGAGTGTTAAAATCAATTGTCACTTGTCCATGGAGGTGGGGTCCCAATGTATACATGGAATTATTGGCGGTGATTTTAAATCGGTCGAGTTCAAACGGAGTGACCGGGTGGTGCCCCTTGCAACCATCAACTCAGCCGTCCTGATTAATGATGAACTTGTGATCATTAAGCCAACCACTCTGTTTCAAAGGATGGTTGTTGCCAAACAATCAGAAGAAGAACTAGAGCATTTCTTAACCTATGAACTGTCTCCATATCAGCTAACTTTGTTTTAAGGGGGTGGCATGCGAAAAGAAACGAAATCGACTTTGTACAAAGCTTTTCAACCACTTCTAGACACCTCACTGTTGGACAGCAGTACAGTATACGTGATTGATGGAGGTTTTTTGTTGTACAGAGTAGTATGGTCTAGTGGGCATACATTCGAACATATTTGCGACACTTACATCAATTACGTTCGAAACAACTACAAGTCAAGTGCAGTGATTGTTTTTGATAGATACCCTGATGGGCACAAAGGCACAAAATCCATGGAGCGCTTGAGGAGATCAAGCAAGAAGCACTCAGTGGAAATACAGTTCACCCACACAATGATACCAACGATTTCTCAAGAAAACTTTCTGTCAAATGCAAAAAACAAAAGTCGAATAATCACCATGCTGATGGCAAAGTGCATTTAGGCTGGAATTGCCTGCGAGCAAGCAACTGGGGATGCAGATACGCTCATAGTGCGAACGGCTGAATCCCTGGCTTCAGCTCATGAAATTATTGCAGTTGTCGGGGAATATATAGACCTTATGGTGATAATGATGGGTCTCCAAACTTCTCCTATATATTTTTCCTCATATCAGGCAAAGGGAGAGCACCTCAATTCCTGTACCAACCTGGAAGAGCAGCGGAGAAGAGTCTCGCCAACCATATGCTGTTCCTCCATGCGATGAGTGGTTGTGACTCCACATCCGCTTTGTTTAACCATGGCAAAGCTAAATTCCTGAAGTTTCTGACAAAAAATCCGGATTTTAAAACATACATTAATAAATTTACTGATCCTTCAGCCCATCCGAAGGAAATTACTGCTGCTGGAGAAAAATTTCTTGTTTCCCTGTATGGCGGTAACCACCAATCAAGTAATCTCAACAAGCTGAGATACAAGCACTATGTGACATCAGCATACAGGGTCACAGGAAATATTGCTTCGATCCCTCCCACTGAAGGTGCAGCCCATCAACACAGCCTCAGAGTTTTCCAACAAGTGCAGCAGTGGATCGGCAATGATTTAGAACCTGAGAAGTGGGGGTGGAAGTCGCCCAACAACGGCTTGGTCCCAGTTACCACCCTAAGGTCCCCAACTCCGGGGAGACTTTTTCAACTTATTTCCTGCAAATGCAAGAAGGACTGCCGAGGAATTTGTGGATATAGACGTGCAGGCCTCTTCTGCACAAGGCTTTGTCTACATTGTGAAGGGGCATGCTCCAACATCGGCAGCAGTTTCGATGAGGAAGATGAAGACAACTAGAACGACCCCACTGTTGCAATACCACTGTCTGAAGCAGCTGGAGTGACAGGAGGTAGTAATTCTTACAATTTTTTAAAGCATTTCTACAGAATTATACCTTTACTATTCACGTTTTCTCTATCATATAAATTATCCAACTCTATTATATTTTTTCCCCTTGCAGAACCGCCATTCATCCCCCTCCAACTTAACCAGCCCGGACCTTCTACTGCCCGAGACGACATCCCCCTGCCTGGACCATCAACGTCTGTACGCAAACGAATACGACTTCAATAACCACATTCTCTTGTAAAATAAAATAAAAGTATGTTCCAAACTTATTTTACTTCGCCACTACTCCTCTACGGAGCCCGAAGTTATTTCTAAGTAAAATAACTAACTTCAAGAAATCTCATGTAATCCATAATATGATTTCATTAAAATTCATATTTACAATCAATTAATTTAAAACAGTTGTTCTCAAGCATGATATAGTGACAGTAGAGCGCCGATGAGAGATAGAAAGGTGGGAGAGGGCACTTCTCAGCTTTGGCCAGGGGGACCAAAAACTCGCCACTTTTCATCGCGTGACCCCCGTTATGAGAAATTTAAAATGTCATAAATGCATTTTATAGGAACTTTGGACTACTTTAATTTTGAATGAAGTGGCATTTTCGATGAAACGCATGGTTTTAGAGTTATCGCGGGTGAAAGAGAGCGTTTCTCTAGTTTTTGCCAAAGAGCCAAAACATTGCCCTTTTTCAGCGCGCTCTAGTGCCTAGATACTTCGTCAGAAAATTAAACGTGAAACATAAATTTTGTAGGAAATTTTGTCTACTTAAATTTTGTATAGAATGGTCTTTTCGATTAAACGCATCATTTTGGAGATATAAGCAGAAAACTGAAAAAAGTACATTTTGATGTTTTTTTTTTTGCGTTTTTCTTGTGAAGCTCACCACCCTCGATGGCGCAAACATGAAATTCGGATTCAGCACCCCAAAAAACATGAGGAACCGGTAAGAAAAAAACTTCCGGAATATTTTCTTGATAAAACCACCTGTTGACTGGACTAATAACTGAGCAATTTGAAACATTACAAATATGTCCCTGCACCTAGCATATGTTTTACGGGCATACTGACAAGCATACGATCAGTAAAGTGGGTAATTACGAAGGGAAAGTTGTTTCCTGTTTTTACAATGAATCAAAAGTGTTATACAAACTTTTAAAATATACTTTTTTTTTTTTGCAATACATATAAGTGTAATTAGTAAATAGGTTTTAATAATTTCACAGTTCCCCTTGACGGACGCATGAATAAAGTGAGCAGGCTCATGGCAATGTTAATGTTAGGTATGGCAGAATAATACACAGTGTGCATATAAGCAGGGACGTGAAGAACGCTCAGTAGTATGTGTGGTCGCGGCTTGGCCGTCAGACGCGGGTGGAGCAGTGGGCGCTCTGCTAGGGCGAGCTC
>NQII01001063.1:424312-550620 GCA_002778355.1 Clitarchus hookeri
TTTTTCTTTACAGGCGGCATTTTTGACGTAGCGTTAAATTATGACATATCTCCAATAAATGTTAAAACACGACTGCCAGCCGAACTAAACATGACGGAACAAACGAAACGAACGAGGGAATCCCCATAGAACAAAGTCGAAGGACGGGGAATTCCCAATTCTTCAAACAGAATGTTCAGAGGAAGCGGGGATTCCCGCGACCATAGAGAAGTTGATGACTACATTATGTTTATACGCACTCTTTCGCGTAATGAGAGGCATTTGAGCGCGAAATTTGAAATTCGCGTTATAGTGAAACCGCGCATAACGGGGTCGCGTAAAGCGGGGTATTACTGTATATATATATCTAGTATGGGGATGAATTCCATCAAATAACCTTGTAAAGTTATTTCTTATTAATATAATTTAATTTAACAGCAGAAATGTCAGGTGTTTTTGAATAACATGTTGAAGTTAAAACCACAGAATCTATTCGTTAATATCAACCATAAATCCTAGTAACAAAATGTTTGGAAAGGACATCTAATATTTTTTAATTTAAGTTGAAGTTAGGCAAACCAACGCCGGGAGTCCGCATATGTACATACCTGCGTGCACAACAAGCTACATATCACGAAGGCGAACGGAGCTGCGTGCCATGTGGAGAGCGCTTGCACATAAGACACCATAAACGGGGGATTAGCAATTGGTTAGTAAAGGCTGCCAGAACTGGTTGTATTTTATTTCCAACAACAAGCAAACAGCAGTATTGGCGATGTAGGGTCTTCACGTAATTCATGGTGGCCTATATGTAAACTTTCCAAAAACATTTACTAGAGTATTGTTATTTCTATTAGTCCATAGATGCTGCGGTTTGAATTTTGACATGTTATTCAAAAACACCTTGTTTATAATACTGAACATATGTTTGTAGGGGATTAATATTAGTAACATAGTTTATCACTGGAATGTGAAAGGTGGCTCGCAGGGTTGCGCAATCAAATATCATGTTAGACATACACAAGGTTCTGTAGTGCAAGTATGCCAGGCATCGTTCCTAGAGGTATCTCACGTGTATCAAAAGAGAAAGTGCAGAGTGTTTGTAAAATACANCAAGTATGCCAGGCATCGTTCCTAGAGGTATCTCACGTGTATCAAAAGAGAAAGTGCAGAGTGTTTGTAAAATACATCTTGAGACTGGATTACCACCTAAGGAGTTTCTCTGTGGGGACAGGGTATCAGAAATTTATAAGTATAGAAGAGAAACCATCATAAAATTCATTCAACAGTTTAAGGTAATTGATGTTCATTACTGTGGGAGCAGAACATTAACACGCCAGTATTTATCTGGTGCATAAAGTATTAATAAAATGAAACATATGTATAATGAACAAGTTCCACATGCATCGAAAATTACTAACTATCTGTTCCGAAATATCTTAAACAGTAATTTTAATATAGGTTTTTAATGTCCTGTCCCTGAGGTATGCTCCATTTGTCTCTCATTTGAAGAAAAACTGAAACTATAAACAGCTACTGATACATTTTCCTAGTTGCATGTAGCAAAACTTAAAGCTAAGGCGTACTTTGATCCCCTTCAAAGAAGAGGAGTAGGATGTAGCGACATTTTCATTTGACTGTCAAAAACGTAGTTGTACCTAAAGTGAAGGATTACACTGCATACTAGAGTAGGCAGCTAGCTATACATGTATAATTTCACTATTGTTGGGAGTTCGTCCAAGAAACTAACAAAACAAAATGTTTTCCATTTTACACAGAGGTAGAATGAGCTCTTCAAAGGATCCAACGATATTGCGTCGCCAGTATATACCCATTTGTGNTCCATTTTACACAGAGGTAGAATGAGCTCTTCAAAGGATCCAACGATATTGCGTCGCCAGTATATACCCATTTGTCTACATCTGAGTTTACTGGATAAAAAGCTAGGCTATTTTCGAACTGTTACTGCGGTGGCCAACACAAAAATTCTGCTATTTTAGCCACGTGCAGTAAATGACTTGCCACTCACGCCCGAAAGAATGTGCAGATGGTAGAATTAATATTCCTTGTTCCTGGGCATTCATTTATTCCGTCTGACCATGTTTTTGGACTAACAAAGAAAGAGGTCAGATCCAAAGATGCCATAATCAGGCCAGACGAATATTTTGAAACCTGCCAGAGGTATGGTAAGGTAATCAGGATAGGGACAGATGTACCTGTACAGAATTGGAATTGTAAGTTTGCTACTAGTGAAACTTTAAAGTATTCAAGCACTTGACATATTAGATTTAGGGTATCGAAACGTAATATATTAGAACTTTCTACTCCAGGAAAGATTTTGGTACAAGGTGAACCAAACACCAGTCAGATCTGTGTGTGAGCAAAACCATTGTGAAACGTGGCAAAAATTTGGAACAGCTCCGATCAAGGGATGGGGACTATGGCATACCTGTAAAGGAAGAGACGATAAACGATGTAGCTAATTTATTAAAGAAACATTTCGGTGAACATTGGAGAAAATTTAAGTTTCTATTTTCACAATAATTTACTCTTCTGAAAGAATACCACAGAGAGATAGAGATAGAGAGAGAGAGAGAGAGAGAGATGAAGAGGGAGTGTATTGTGTGATACTTACATACATGGTGGAGACGAACATATTATTATTATAGAATGTGAGCAAACAAGTGTATGTCAATGTAGTCTTAGACCAGATACAATGTTGCGTTCTTACAGAAATGTATAATACATTTAAAATAACTGTTTTGTAATAAAAGTAATGAATAGCAACAATATAATGTATTGTTAATAGGTCTACTGTTACCAACCACTGTGCTATACCCGATATGAAACAAAGAGTCGTGTACAAATGTGCATGCATTGTGAAAACGTTCGAATCGCGTGCGGTCATAATCGAGTGGGTGTCNTCCATTTTACACAGAGGTAGAATGAGCTCTTCAAAGGATCCAACGATATTGCGTCGCCAGTATATACCCATTTGTGTACATCTGAGTTTACTGGATAAAAAGCTAGGTTATTTTCGAACTGTTACTGCGGTGGCCAACACAAAAATTCTGCTATTTTAGCCACGTGCATTAAATGACTTGCCACTCACGCCCGAAAGAATGTGCAGATGGTAGAATTAATATTCCTTGTTCCTGGGCATTCATTTATTCCGTCTGACCATGTTTTTGGACTAACAAAGAAAGAGGTCAGATCCAAAGATACCATAATCAGGCCAGACGAATATTTTGAAACCTACCAGAGGTATGGTAAGGTAATCAGGATAGGGACAGATGTACCTGTAAAGAATTGGAATTGTAAGTTTGCTGCTAGTGAAACTTTAAAGTATTCAAGCACTTGACATATTAGATTTAGGGTATCGAAACGTAATATATTAGAACTTTCTACTCCAGGAAAGATTTTGGTACAAGGTGAACCAAACACCAGTCAGATCTGTGTGTGAGCAAAACCATTGTGAAACGTGGCAAAAATTTGGAACAGCTCCGATCAAGGGATGGGGACTATGGCATACCTGTAAAGGAAGAGACGATAAACGATGTAGCTAATTTATTAAAGCAACATTTCGGTGAACATTGGAGAAAATTTAAGTTTCTATTTTCACAATAATTTACTCTTCTGGAAGAATACCACAGAGAGATAGAGATAGAGAGAGAGAGAGAGAGAGAGAGAGATGAAGAGGGAGTGTATTGTGTGATACTTACATAGATGGTGGAGACGAACATATTATTATTATAGAATGTGAGCAAACAAGTGTATGTCAATGTAGTCTTAGACCAGATACAATGTTGCGTTCTTACAGAAATGTATAATACATTTAAAATAACTGTTTTGTAATAAAAGTAATGAACAGCAACAATATAATGTATTGTTAATAGGTCTACTGTTACCAACCACTGTGCTATACCCGATATGTAACAAAGAGTCGTGTACAAATGTGCATGCATTGTGAAAACGTTCGAATCGCGTGCGGTCATAATCGAGTGGGTGTCNAACAAAGAGTCGTGTACAAATGTGCATGCATTGTGAAAACGTTCGAATCGCGTGCGGTCATAATCGAGTGGGTGTCGATGCTTATAACTTAAAAATTGGATAAATGGCTACGGTATAAATATGGGACGTCTAAACAGTTGTTACCCACAGCAGTCAAAACGGCAGTCCCTATGACCACTCTCGAACAGTCTCAAACCTTCGACAGTCCCGCAACAAGAATTTGCCTAGGGTATTATCGATGCTTTGGAGATGAAACACGAAAACATACTACTCCCTATCCTTACTCCATGGGAAACGATCAGGAGACTCGCTCTTTACAGCCAGCAAACCCACCCAGACTTCCTGTAGCCGCTTTTACATCACCAACAAAGTAACTAAGGTGCAGTTCCTGGTTGACACACTTTGTTTTTTCACACACTAGGTTACCAGGCAGGAACTCAAAATACAACTGCACTCTAATTGCAGCAAATGACTCCACTGCAGCGATGTATGGTTTTGTTACATTCACTCTCAACTTCGGACTCAGACACGACCTNTTGCAGCAAATGACTCCACTGCAGCGATGTATGGTTTTGTTACATTCACTCTCAACTTCGGACTCAGACACGACCAGGCAAAATTTTGTGGTAGCTGATATAACTGAGCCTATCAATGGTGCCGATTTTCTCCACAACTATGGTCTCTCTGTTGATACCCCAAACTAACATCTATAAGACTGCAACACTTCTCTTGCTTCTGTCTGCTACTCAGCCACATGCGATGTCAACAGTGTCAAGACACTCTCGTTACCAACACGCTACNTTCTCTTGCTTCTGTCTGCTACTCAGCCACATGCGATGTCAACAGTGTCAAGACACTCTCGTTACCAACACGCTACTAAGACCTTTTTCAAAAGTATACCAGTAATACTCGCCCATCAGGTGGCCTACATGCTGTCCAGTATACTACTGTCCGTCACACCAGCAACACTGCTGGACCACTTGAGCACAGCAAACCCCGAAATTTGGCTCCAGAAAAACTGTAAATTACAGAAAGGGAATTCAGAGGCATGCTCGAGCTAGGGAAAACCTGTCATTCTAAAGGTTTTTAGTAAGCTCCCCTGCATATGGTTCCCAAAACAAGGTGAAGAATGAAGGGAATGCAGGGATTATCGCATGCTCATTGCATGTACAATCCCAGATGGATGCTAAATACCACACACACACACACACACACACACACACACACATGGTTTTTCCCAATTGCTTCATGGCAAGGCTACTTTCTCCACTATTGAACTTGTCGAAGTCTACAGGTAACTGTAAACACGACAGAGTCGTGGTTTTATTTGTTAACGGGGCGCTCTTAGCCGCGAGGCCATACCGCACCCCGGCCTCCCAGTAGGCGGGGAAGAGGGATCACGCCCTCTCATCGCAGACATGACCAGCGCTTTCTGAATTGACCAAACCCGTTTGCCCCGACCTGTACACAGGCCGCACCAGGCAGAGCCCCGATCTGATATTGCAGATCGCACAAGGCATGTCCTACCACAAGGCCTGAGATTCTAGCACTCAGATTACCAAGCGTGTGGTATAGCCGGAGCACTACCCACGCCCCTGACGTGATCTCGGGCACGCCCCCGGAACACTCCTGTTCAACGTCCGGCTCTTTTAGCAAGAGTGTCGAAGTCTACAGACAGATATAGGCAGATAGCTGCAAAAATTAAATCACTACACCATCTGGACTTCATGAATTTCCCTTTATGTCCTGTGGTTTTCGCAATGCTGGAGAAATTTCAGAAGTTCATGTACATAGTTCTCCACAATATTGACTTTTGTGTAGGTTATCATGTAACGAAGCAGAGCACGAGCAACATCTGGAAGGTGTTTTTCAAATACTCCATCGAAGCAGATCTTCAGGGAACCACAAGTCACATTTCTGAAGCACTTCATTGGTACTTGGCCTGTCTCAGAGAAGTTGGATGATATTATAAGCTTCACCAAGCCAACAACAACGAGGCAGCTGTGCAAGTTTGCTGGAATGTTGAATATCTATAGGCAATTTATTCCCAATGCTGCTGTGTTCCAGGATCTCATGCATGAGCTCATTAAAGGTGACGTGAAAGGAAATGCTCAATTTAGATGGACAACTCATGGAGAAAATGACTTTGAGTAAATCGGCACCAGCCGCCTTGCTCAAACTGCCATGTTAGCCTATCTAATATCGACAGTTTCATTGGTCATGATCACTAATGATTCTGAAATAAAAATGGGTGCAGGCTCCAATAGTATGTGCAAGGAGTTTAGAAACATTTTATTTTCTTCACTGCATNTTCTGAAATAAAAATGGGTGCAGGCTCCAATAGTATGTGCAAGGAGTTTAGAAACATTTTATTTTCTTCACTGCATCTTTGTCATCATTGCACTGGATCATTGGAATACCATGCTCTCGCCCCATCACAGGGAAAGGGTGAATTGTTAAAGGAGTTTCTTCATAAGAATTCGTGTCTGCAATTGAAGATAAATTTGCCAGATTCTACATTCGAAATATACTGGGATGTCTCAAAATCGACTGCAAGACCATTGTCACCACCGTATTCGGCCACAATTCTTTCGAAGTGGTCCATCAGCTTGCTTATTCCAGCACTAATGCAACTTTCAGGTTAGTACTCAATTATTTGTGTGAACATCTGTTGAGTATGACAGCAAGAAATGGGCACGAGCTTGCACACAAATGTTCGAAACTTTTCCGATGTATCTCCTTACAATTTGGTTCATTCTTACCAGCTTCATCTTGGTTTGACCATGTACATGTCGACCTGGTTGGTCAAATGCCAGTCTCGCAATCTTTTGGTATTGCAGTGCTGCATGAAGATCATCGACTGACTTATCTGTTGGCCAGAAACAGGGCCAGTGAAAAAATAGAAGTCCCAACAATAGCTAGAGCATTCTGCACCCCTAATGGTATGCACACTTTGGCACTCCACTGCAGATAATTACTGACCAATGTATGCAGTGAGAATCGGCACTGCTTAGCGATATCGCCAATCTGACAGGAATGACCCAGTTGAGAATCACATCATTTCATCATGCTTCTACTGGTGCTGTGGAGTGACTGCATTGTCACCTAAAGGTNTGACCCAGTTGAGAATCACATCATTTCATCATGCTTCTACTGGTGCTGTGGAGTGACTGCATTGTCACCTAAAGGTAGTCATACATTCCCACATGACCAAGCACTGGACAGATATCGTATTTATCATACACCTGGACATCAGTGCACCCTGGAGAGAGGACCTCAATGCACCAGTAGCCAACTTTGTATATGGGCAACAACTGTGAGTGCTGGGTGAATTTCTAGTTGTGTACATAAGTGCCCAACATCAGAATCCAACAAGTCTTAACAAGGAATGTGATTGCACTTCANTGAATTTCTAGTTGTGTACATAAGTGCCCAACATCAGAATCCAACAAGTCTTAACAAGGAATGTGATTGCACTTCACCGACCTCGGACTTGTAAAATGCACCTGGCATGGTAGATATAAACCATTTGTTGACAAAATTTTAGCAACAGCAACAAAAGTCTTTGTCTGCTGTGAGGGGCCAAAGGGTAGTTTTCACCATACTTGTAAAGGCTGAATCCCAGTTTTGTGTTGGAAGCCTAAAACTGCAATACTTCAAATGCATACTCGCCAAGTTATTGTCTCCATTGACTGTGTAAAGGCAGCATACAATATCAATGACAACCTTTCTGATGATCTCGCCATGTGCCTATGACTGCTCTACAGTCCAAAATACCAGCACCCTTTGTATCAGGACACAAACGCCTTACCCTTCTCCACTGACTACAATATCAGGTTGTCATGTCTGCTTTCCTAACTGGCTTCAGGGTTGATTCTCGTAATTTGGGCCCATCGTTGGTAAAGGGGTATAGTGATTGTATGTAAGCAGCAGGTTGTATGTACGTGTGCTTACCACTGATAGTGGCAGTGGGCTGTGGCGATAAGGCATACATGTGAGTATGCACCACCACAGCTATCAAAAAAGTTCTTTATCCCCAGCGAGGGGGCAAGAGCTCATTGGTCCTGATTTAGGTGAGAGGAATTCAACATGACAAACCCAGGAGGGCAGCAGGTGTAGTTCGTCCAAATTTTCTAAAGCACTAATAAAGTTCACCTTTCAGGTTATTCGTCGACCTCATGCAAATAATATTTAGGCAAGTCAACAAAATTACACCAATAATAAAATATGCACCACTTTTGTACACTCAGTTTAGTAATATTTTGCATGAGGAGAGTTTCTTACTCTGCATTACGAATATCCCTATTTATTTCTGCTTTATTCGTAATAGTTATGAATATTGTGTAAATTTCGTAAGTAAAATATAGGCAAAAGTTCAGTTTAATGAAAAATAAAATATTTTATGTTAACGAAAAGGTAAAATACATGTAATATATTACATATTTAGGAAACAACNTTTAATGAAAAATAAAATATTTTATGTTAACGAAAAGGTAAAATACATGTAATATATTACATATTTAGGAAACAACCAAACACGGCATACATAACTTGTCATACATTGAAGTGATTTTTAAAAGTTCTGATTCAAAAGTGTAAAGATACCGCGAACATAATTTAGATGCGAACAACAACTCGTCCANGTGATTTTTAAAAGTTCTGATTCAAAAGTGTAAAGATACCGCGAACATAATTTAGATGCGAACAACAACTCGTCCAATAGGCCTACTGCAGGTGACGAATGAGTACTGGAAACCCGATCAGTACAGCGTTTCGTTTACATTACCTAGCTTGCCCTCGCATACTAGTATCCCAGCAGCTACAGTGCTTGTGCTGCTCTGGTACATTCCACATTTCCATAGCGCAACCCAATCGATGTGAACGGTGACCGAGAGTGCTTTTAAGATTGTGTGTGTGTGCTGGGCCATACTTTGCACACNGCAACCCAATCGATGTGAACGGTGACCGAGAGTGCTTTTAAGATTGTGTGTGTGTGCTGGGCCATACTTTGCACACTATTTGATGAAGCAGGGTGGTCGCTAACCTATTGTGATGCCTATGTATACATGACATTGCTTTAGCGAACGTTGAACAGCAAAATCATGCTCTATATAATATTTTTTACAGCATAATGTAAATAAAAGTTTTAAAATATGCTTAATTAAATAAAAAAAAACAGAAAATATTTATTATTGCCTGTATTAACTTACAAATAAGAGGCAGAGAGAGCGAGAGAGAGTCATAGAGAGAGAGAGAGACAGACAGAGACAGAGAGAAAGAGAGAGAGAGACNAGAGGCAGAGAGAGCGAGAGAGAGTCATAGAGAGAGAGAGAGACAGACAGAGACAGAGAGAAAGAGAGAGAGAGACAGACAGAGACAGAGAGAAAGAGAGAGAGAGAGAGAGAGGGGAAGGGAGACTTTTACAGTGTTNCGCCGGTCTTCAACCCACGACTTCCTCTCCCCACAAGGAGTTGCACGAAGAGGGATAACCCCCGGCCCCCGAGCAGCACAGTGGCTACCACGACTGAACTACAAGTTACAACGAAAAAACTAAAACACATGCTTCTCGTACCGAAACCGTACGACCTCTCTCCTACAAATGAACACATCACAGTCCTCAGGTGGGGCCAAGGGTCCACCTGAGTCTCGAGCTAACAGCAAACACGTCCGCAGGCATATGGCGAGGCCATATGCCTGCCTGAGGGACGAGCGCACTGCACGCAAGTTATTCCCGGTTCGCGGCCAGTTGTGAACCCCGTTACAATCCAAACAGCCCTAGGAAGGGCTCAGGGCCCTCCTAGGCGAAAGCACACTACCGCATCCGTGCATCACGTCCGCCTTGTTTCGCGCCCGGATCTGAACTCTCCTGAACTTAAATAACCTCAGAACATCGTGCACTCGCATGACAGCTACACAGCGAGACCCGGTCGTAAAACCAGAGTCAGACCTGGCTCTCATCTACCTGTTTCGCAACAGCGGCCTCCTTTTGCCGACCAAAACTGTCCAATTCACAAAAGAAGTGCACCGAACCCAAGGACGACAATACACTTCCGTGAACAGTTCAGCAGAAGCCGACGACGTCCACCTCCTATTGCAAAACATCCGAGTCTCGCGTCCTTACAGTCACGCCATAGAAAAATTTGAAACAAAGAACATACCCAAATTTCAGCTATTTGACAATATGAAATGATAAAATAAAATGTTAAAATAAAGTAAAGTAATCAACAAGTGTAATAATTTTGGTTAGCTGGTTGTTAACAGAGTATAATGTTTAAGCATACACCTTAGGTACCAGTTTTACGGCCCGAAGGCCGGCACACCCTTCATCATCCTGCACTGTAACTGTACTCGGATGAGTAAAACAGTGCACGGCACTTTCTCCTCTTCTGGGCCATTCACTGTTCTTAGTGCTGTACTCAGTATTCTACCAGTTTTATTGGCAAAACCTGTCCTCCTCGTTAATCAAGGATATTCCGACTTCTTACATTGAAGCCTTTACCCGAATACGCCCTCATGGTTCCTCGGAAAGCTCTTCACGCCACTTATCGTATTCTTCCAGCCTTTTTCCAATTTTGGTGGTGAACTCATTCCATATCTTGTGAAGAGCTTGATCTTTTAGTGTATTTGCCAAATCCAAATGAATGTCCTTTCTTTCTGTGATTTCTTGCAGCCATTGCCTTATGTCTTCCATTTACAAGCACTCTGTGATGATGCATTGTGTCATCCAATCTACACACATCGCACAGCGGTGACTCCACCAACCGCAGACTACAAAATTTGGCCTTGAAGTTTCTGTAGCTAGTGTATATTTGTACACTTTAATGGTTGAGAGTGATCCATTTCATTGCAAGTCTGTTTTCCACATTCGGTAATAGCTCGTATGTGATTCTCCCTTTCTCAGATGTTTCCCATTCTTCTTGTTTCCCATTCTTCTTGCCACTTCTGGAGAGCTTCGTTCATTACCACTTGTTTTTGTATCTTCGATAGTCTGCAAGTCCATGATCTCTACACCACAATGCCACTGTATCTAACCAGTTTATCCACTGGCAACACTCCAGCCAAGGCCACATGTGACTCATTGAACACTGGCCTATAGGTCTCATTGATGGTCAGCAGTGCTGCCCTTTCGGCACTTATTATCTTCTTTTTATGCCACACAAGCCTAATTATATTTTACTATATAATGGCTCCAATGATATATAGGCCTCGAACACTGCCATATATACATAACTCTAAGTGTTCTTAAATTAAGATCCCAGCTTGTGTTACCAATACTCCTTAATCTCTGAAAGACCACCGCAGCATTTCTGGCAACATACTCTATGTGCTTCAGGAAGCTCATATTTTCATCCATAATGACTCCCAGATATTTCATNGCATTTCTGGCAACATACTCTATGTGCTTCAGGAAGCTCATATTTTCATCCATAATGACTCCCAGATATTTCATTTTATGCGCACTCTTCACCGAGCCTCCACCAAAGCATACTCTCACCGGCTTCTGCAGTTTCCCTTTGAGCAGCATGGTCTTCGTCTTAGACATGGAGAATTCCTGCTCCACTGGTTTGGACCATTTACAAATCTTCTCCGTTATAATCTCGGCCTTCTCTTCTAAGCTACCACCTTGCATTTATTTATATGAGGATGAGGCCATCATCTGCATAGCCAAAAACCACACATCCCGGCGGAAGACTCAACTCCAAGAATCCATCAAAGAGGACATTCCATAAGATGGGACCTAGGGCCGACCCCTGGGGACATCCCTTTGTGAGCCTTTTCTTAACTTGCNAATGTTAAAATAAAGTAAAGTAATCAACAAGTGTAATAATTTTGGTTAGCTGGTTGTTAACAGAGTATAATGTTTAAGCATACACCTTAGGTACCAGTTTTACGGCCCGGAGGCCAGCACACCCTTCATCATCCTGCACTGTAACTGTACTTGGATGAGTAAGACAGTGCACGGCACTTTCTCCTCTTCTGTTCTTCGGGCCATTTACTGTTCTTAGTGCTGTACTCAGTATTCTACCAGTTTTATTGGCAAAACCTGTCCTCCTCGCTAATCAAGGATATTCCGACTTCTTACATTGAAGCCTTTACCCGAATACGCCCTCATGGTTCCTCGGAAAGCTCTTCACGCCACTTATCGTATTCTTCCAGCCTTTTTCCAATTTTGGTGGTNTACGCCCTCATGGTTCCTCGGAAAGCTCTTCACGCCACTTATCGTATTCTTCCAGCCTTTTTCCAATTTTGGTGGTGAACTCATTCCATATATTGTGAAGAGCTTGATCTTTTAGTATATTTACCAAATCCAAATGAATGTCCTTTCTTTCTGTGTTTTCTTGCAGCCATTGCCTTATGTCTTCCGTNCAAATCCAAATGAATGTCCTTTCTTTCTGTGTTTTCTTGCAGCCATTGCCTTATGTCTTCCGTTTACAAGCACTCTGTGATGATGCATTGTGTCATCCAATCTACACACATCGCACAGCGGTGACTCCACCAACCGCAGACTACAAAATTTGGCCTTGAAGTTTCTGTAGCTAGTGTATATTTGTACACTTTAATGGTTGAGAGTGATCCATTTCATTGCAAGTCTGTTTTCCACATTCGGTAATAGCTCGTATGTGATTCTCCCTTTCTCAGATGTTTCCCATTCTTCTTGTTTCCCATTCTTCTTGCCACTTCTGGAGAGCTTCGTTCATTACCACTTGTTTTTGTATCTTCGATAGTCTGCAAGTCCATGATCTCTACACCACAATGCCACTGTATCTAACCAGTTTATCCACTGGCAACACTCCAGCCAAGGCCACATGTGACTCATTGAACACTGGCCTATAGGTCTCATTGATGGTCAGCAGTGCTGCCCTTTCGGCACTTATTATCTTCCTTTTATGCCACACAAGCCTAATTATATTTTACTATATAATGGCTCCAATGATATAATGGCCTCGAACACTGCCATATATATAACTCTAAGTGTTCTAAAATTAAGATCCCAGCTTGTGTTACCAATACTCCTTAATCTCTGAAAGACCACCACAGCATTTCTGGCAACATACTCTATGTGCTTCAGGAAGCTCATATTTTCATCCATAATGACTCCCAGATATTTCATTCCATGTGCACTCTCCACCGAGCCTCCACCAAAGCATACTCTCACCGGCTTCTGCAGTTTCCCTTTGAGCAGCATGGTCTTCGTCTTAGACATGGAGAATTCCTGCTCCACTGGTTTGGACCATTTCCAAATCTTCTCCATTATAATCTCGGCCTTCTCTTCTAAGCTACCACCTTGCATTTACTGATATGAAGATGAGGCCATCATCTGCATAGCCGAAAACCACACATCCCGGCGGAAGACTCAACTCCAAGAATCCATGAAAGAGGACATTCCATAAGATGGGACCTAGGGCCGACCCCTGGGGACATCCCTTTGTGAGCCTTTTCTTAACTTGCAAATACTGGTCAGAGTATATACTCTCTCTGTCTACGAAGAAGTCCAAAATTATCCTGTAGATGTTCGCTGGACATCTTACTCTTCAGCTGGTTCATTACTTCTGGCCACCAAGCATTGTGAAAAGCTCCTGCTATGTCCAGGCACACACTAAGTATATAATTTTCCGGACTGTTCTTCACATATTTCATTACATCGTGCAGAACAAAGTCTGTACCCATTCCTTTGTGGAAACCATATTGTTTCTCACTGAGCGTTCCTTCTGCTTCCAAAGCCATTATGAAGCTGTTGCTTATTAACTTATCATAGACTTTTTCAAGTACTGGAAGCAATGTTAGAGTATGGTTGGATTTCGGATCTTCAGGATCCTTCTTGCCTTCCTTTCGCAGAATCTGCGGACTTCCCTTCTTACATGGGATCGGAAACACACCGGAATTGAAACAGTCAGTTTAGATCTTCAGCAACTCCGGTTTTATTCTTGGAAAGTTTCTTTTTTATTATTTATGCCCCCAAACCATTATAACCTAGGGCTTTTCCATTCTTCAATTGTTACACCGTCGATGTTAGCTATTCTATAACCAAAACTGGTAGCTATTTAATTTTTACTTCTGACTATGTGGACACTAAATGTTAGATATAAACCAAACAAAATATTTTTCCAAAGTTACTCACTGCAAATACAGTTGTCCTCGACTAACTTTCACGCACTTGAACATAAACACTGCAGTATATAACAATTCACCAACTGATGCTGTCACTCTGTTCGTACTAAACATGTTCTGGAGGCAGGTTAGAGAGGACCTCTTCCTGCCGATGACGTACTGGGTGTTACCGCTCTTTGTACTCTGTACCCTTGCCGGGCAGGCGGGGGTAGGGTAACTGGGTGACTCATGTTACAGGTACGTTTGGGCTACAGTCTGCCATAAAATTCATTATGGCCTTTTTTTTGCCTTTGCCATATAACTCGCTTTAAACGATGAATTGTTAGTGAAAGAGACACGAGATTCGATTAGGGATACTTTTGCAGTGACCCAGAATAAGTTTATTAATCTATACTAATATAATAAAACGGAAGAGTTTGTTTGTTTCTTTGAACGCGCTAATCTCTGGAACTACCAGTCGAATTTGAAAAATTCTTTTTGCATTTGATAGCTCATTTCATNCTCTGGAACTACCAGTCGAATTTGAAAAATTCTTTTTGCATTTGATAGCTCATTTCATGACGAAGGTTATAGGCTATTCAACATCACGATACGACCCTTAGAAGCCGAGCAAAAAGAAAGAAAGTCAGAAAAAACTCTAAGCGAAAACGAAGTAATAGCGCGGGCGGGCAATGCGATGCGGTGAGTCGGTGACCGAGCGCGGTCACCCGACGAGAACCGAACAAGAGCCGAACCGAGCATTGTCAAGAACAGCCGAACTGTGCACGTCTACGAGGTACCATGCAGCGCGGCTCAGATGCGTTGTCGGCGTCCTTCGCAATAGTCGTGTCCTACGCGGAATTTGTTTGATTGGTTCAATAATTTTAATTTTGTTTTATTTGGTGGGTCAATACTAGAGAGTAGGCATTGAAGTTTAATTTGTAAATACTTATAAAAATACATTTTTATATATATTAGAATTTGTATTTTATTTTTGTTTAGTTGGTAAGTACTTAGTCATTAGGTAGGCATGTTACAGTTTATGTTTTTTATCTGATAGGTTTGCAGTTCAGGTATAAGTATCACTATGCTCATTTTTCCGAATTTAATTGTTTTGTTTAGGAAGTAAGAAAATAAAAATAAGTTCATGGATTATTTTAATAGTTAGTTGTACATACATTTGTATAATAATTGTATTTAATATTCTTCTGCCATGAAAACAGTTCTTCAAGTGGAATAAATAACTGATTAGAACACTAAAAATTCATAAAATTTTATAAAGAAATTGTTAATTTCATTTTTTTCACCTCAGTGTATAACCACGTTTATTTTTTCTGTTTTGATTTTTTGTTTAATTTAAAATGCCGTGAAGAAAATCTCAGCTTTCTCGGCATTCTGCAACAGCAAAGCGTTTGAGACTTTTGCATGACAATGAAACGGAAAATGAGCGTATGAATAGGTTGGATAGTCAACGTAACATAACCTAACAAAACCGGCTTAGGGAATCTAGCGTTGAACGATCTGAGCGTTTAATTGATCAGCATGCACGAACTTCTGCAAACCGTGCTCGAGAATCTAGCGTTGAACAATCTCAGAGTTTAATTGATCAGCATGCACGAACTTCTACACACCGTGCTCGCGAATCTAGCGCTGAACATTCTCAGCGTTTAACCCAACAACGAGTAAGATCAAATGTTATTAGAGTACGTAGGCAAACCAATATACAAAATTTGGCCTTTAATTATGACTCTAATGTACATTATTCCGCGATAAACGACGTTGACATTGGCAGAATGAATAATATTTGCAACAATCGCCAAGCACGTAAATGGAAAACTGAAGCGCCCGGTTTATGTTGCAGCAGCGATAAAGTAAATATCCCTAATGTTCCGGAACTAACACCAGTTTTAAAAGAATTATTATTAGGTATACATTCAGGTTCAAAACATTTTTATGTCATACAAGACAATATAAAACTCTATTTCAAATGACGTAATTTGGTGCCAAAGAAATTCGCGAGGGGANTTTTTATGTCATACAAGACAATATAAAACTCTATTTCAAATGACGTAATTTGGTGCCAAAGAAATTCGCGAGGGGAATTTTATGCCTACATTCAAGATACACGGACAAGTTTACCACTTGATAGGAAATTTACTTCCTGCTCAAAGTGCGCAGCCCGAATTTTTGCAAATATATTTCGTTTCCCAAGCTGATCAGCTATCTTTTCGTTCAAATTTAAATCCGAATCTACAAATTGATCTTATCGACCCTTTGCAAAAAGAGCTTTACGATCATAAAAGTTATATTCAAAGTTTCTAATATAATCTTGAAAACAGACCAGTGCACGATCTAAAACTAACTATACACGCTGATCTAAAACCTCCCACCGATCACCGTGGTCGATATAATGCGCCAACTGTAGACGAAGTCCCTGTTCTTTTGGTAGATGAGGATAAAGGTCCGAGAGATATTGTGTTAAATACTAGAAATGGTTATCTTCAAAGAGTNTGTTCTTTTGGTAGATGAGGATAAAGGTCCGAGAGATATTGTGTTAAATACTAGAAATGGTTATCTTCAAAGAGTATCTGAGTTACACAGATCGTATGACCCACTACAATATCCCCTGCTCTTCCCACGAGGAGATGATGGGTACTGCATCAACATTCAACAACAAAACGGTGCTGCACGACCTAAGACAGTATCGTGTAGGCAATTTTATGCTTTCAGGCTTATGGTGAGAACAAATTATATTAACAGTTAACATTACTTTAGAGGATTGTTTAATCAATATTGTGTTGATATGGCGGAAAAAATGATATCTGAACGACTTAATTTTATAAGATGCAATAAAAAAAATTGAGAGCCGATTAATATATACATTTATGAGACGCAGTTGTTAATGATCAAAGTGTTAATGCTTCTAATATAGGCCAATATGTTATATTGCCTTCTTCATTTACAGGATCTCCACGATATAGAATGAAAAAAGCCAAGACCCCATGACATGTGTCAGAAACTTCGGGAGATCAGATATTTTCGTCACCTTCACCTGTAATCCAGAATGGCCAGAAATAAAAATTGAAGTTATTTTCAGATCAAAAATCACAAGACAGATATGATTTGATTTCAAGAGTTTTTCATTTAAAACTCAAGAAAATTAGACCTCTTAACAAAAAAGAATATTTTTGGACCAACTAAGGCCTTCGTTTATAGCGCGGAATGGCAGAAAATAGGTTTACCACATGCGCACATTTTGCTATGGCGTACAAACAAAGTGCGACCAGATCCCATATATGACATGATATTGGGCTGGAATACCCGATAAACAACAAGATCCTGAACTTTACAACATTGTCATGAAAAACATGTTCCATGGCCCTTGTGGACCAAATAACCCAACATCACCATGTATGAAAGAAAACATGTGTTCCAAAAAATACCCAAGGTGGTTAATTTATGAGACACAAACTGGTGATGATGGTTACCCAACCTATAAACGTAGAGCTCCAGATAGCAGGGGGGGGGATATAGGTGTCTTGCATGTAAGAGGAACTGATATTAACGTACACAATACGTGGGTTGTCCCTTATAATCCAATTTTATTACGATTTTTCAACGCACACATTAACGTGGAATTTTGCCAGTCAGTCCAAGCTATAAAATATATATGCAAATACATTCATAAAGGTTCTGACCAAGCCACATTCACTGTGAAAAATGATAACGATGAGGTAGAAAAATATCTTAATGGTCGCTATATTAGCACTTCTGAAGCTGTTTGGAGAATTTTTCAGTTTCCTATTCATGAACACTTCCCAACAGTCGTTCATTTAGCGGTCCATTTGCAAAATGGACAAAGAATTTACTTTAATGATGAAAATCTTCAGGATCGCGTTAATAATCCTCCTGCGTCGACTCTCACTGGATTTTTCGAGCTCTGCAGAAACGACGATTTTGCAAAAACTTTGTTATACCATGAAGTACCCTNTCGACTCTCACTGGATTTTTCGAGCTCTGCAGAAACGACGATTTTGCAAAAACTTTGTTATACCATGAAGTACCCTAATATTACATCTGGGAAAGAAATACATTTTCTAGAAGAAAACGTGGCCAAGATGTTGATGGGTACCCTGGTGTAAAAAAAGACGCAGCTTTAGGCCGTGTTTATAATGTTCATCCAACTCAAACAGAATGTTTTTACTTAAGAATATTATTGATGAATGTGCGTGAACCAACGTCTTTCGAACATCTTAAAACTGAATTACCGTAATAAAATCGATGATATCAAGGCGCTTGCAAAGAATTAGGATTATTAGAAGGAGATGAACACTGGGGAAATACTCTTTCAGACGCAGCTATTTATGAGTTAGCAGCAAAAACTTAGGGAGTTATTTGGTATCATCCTAATATTTTGTCAGCCATCAGAACAAATCGAATTAAGGAGAAAAAATTGTAATAATTAGTGTGACGCCATAATAAATAGAATTCGAAACGAAAATCATGACCCGAAAATGCCATTAAATGATGGAATATACAACGACGGGCTTATATTGATAGAAGACAAAATTCATGAAATGTGCGAAAAATCTCTTACAGATTTCGGACTCCCGGCACCGATTTGCAATAATCCTAATAATATGGACCCTTTAGAAGAAATTTTGCGGAGACCATATGATTTAAACAAATTAAATAATTATATTTCCGAAAATGAACCCAAGTGATCAACTTTTCACTTATAATTCTGTTTTAAAAAGCGTTTCCGCTGACGAAGGTAAAACATATTTTTTTAGATGCTCCAGGTGGTACTGGCAAGACTTTTGTGACCAATTTAATATTAGCGAAAGTTGGGTCACAGGGAAAAATAGCCATAGCCATTTTGTCATCAAGTAAGGCTGCCATACTATTGACAGGTGGAAGGACGGTTCATTTCACTTTTAAACTGCCCCTTGCGGTATCACTTGAAAAAGACAGTGTGTGCTCTATCCGTAAAAATGGCCCATTGGGCAACGTCTTGCAAGATACAGGCCTAATAATATGGGATTAATGCACTATGACTGATAGAGGTATAGTGCATTAGCAGAGGCCTTAGATAGAACTCTCAGAGACATAAGAAGCTCAAAAAAAGTTATGGGTGGAATTACTTTGATGTTTTCTGGTGATTTCAGACAAACATTACCTGTAATCGTTAGGGGAACTAGAGCAGATATTATTAAATCTTGCTTAAAATCTTCCCCATTGTGGAAGTCTGTTGAATCCTTGAAGCTGTATACCAACATGAGGAGTCACTTAGGTGTAGGAAGCACAGATTTACCAAAAAAACTCATTTTGATTGGTGACGGGAAAGTACCTGAATCAGACAAAAAAATTGCCATTTATAAAACCCTTGGTGAAATCGTGACCAACATTGATGACCTGATCTCTAGAGTGTATCCGGATGTGGCCAATATTGACCAGAAAAATTATAAATTGATGTATGAGAGGGCAATTTTAGCTGCCAGGAATATAAGCGTTGACGCCATCAACTACCAGGCGAGAGCGTAAACTACCTTGCCATTGATACTTTCATGGATCAAAAAGATGCAGTACATTATCCTCAATAATTTTTTAATTCATTGAATCCTTGTGGGCTACCCCCGCATTCGTTTAAATTAAAAATTGGCACTCCCATTATTTTAATACGTAACCTTAGACCACCAAATTTATGTAACGGAACCAGAATTCAATTGAAATTTCTTAGAAACAATGTCATAGTAGCTATAGTTTTGACTGGGCCAGTAGTTGGGCGAATGGTACTGATACCTGTCATTCCGATGATACTCACAGATTTACAATTTTATTTTAAAAGGATACAATTTCCCGTGAAGGTATCGTTTGCAATCACTATAAATAAAGCGCAGGGACAAACGTTTAAACATGTCGGAATAGATTTAAGAGAATAATGTTTTTCCCACGGACAATTATATGTTGCCTTATCTAGATCAGGTTGCGGCGAAAACCACTATATACTAATACCACACGAAAATATGACTACAAATATTGTTTATGCCAAAGTACTCTAAATTGTTTATAAATAATACTATTTCTTTTAGATTAAATGGCTGGTGAAACCGCCGGGCACAGCTATGTAATAATCAATTTTAACTAAAATTGTATTTTGTTCTTATTTTGTTATANGCAACCCAATCGATGTGAACGGTGACCGAGAGTGCTTTTAAGATTGTGTGTGTGTGCTGGGCCATACTTTGCACATTATTTGATGAAGCAGGGTGGTCGTTAACCTGTTGTGATGCCTATGTATACTTGACATTGCTTTAGCGAACGTTGAACAGCAAAATCATACTCTATATAATATTTTTAACAGCATAATGTAAATAAAAGTTTTAAAATATGCTCAATTAAATAAAAAAAAAACAGAAAATATTTATTTTTGCCTGTATTAACCTACAAATAAGAGAGAGAGATAGAGAGAGAGGACATAGAGAGAGAGACAGACAGACAGAGACAGAGACATAGAGAAAGAGAGAGAGTGAGAGGGGAAGGGAGAATTTTACAGTGTTCCACAGTACTCTGTGTATAATTTCACTACGAATAATAAAACTGAAGAAATATTTAAATCTCACTAAGTATTATTTAGAATAAAATACATCGATTTAATACCCGATTGTTCTGAATTGAATTACAAAATTTTTAAGAGTTTATTGTAGTCTTTCTCAATTATGTAATTGCACAATAAAATAAAATATTTTTTTCTAAAGTTATTTTTTTAAAGTAAAAATTACTATTTATTAAATTTAATTGCTGTCGTTAGGCATATGTTTTAATTTAATATACATGTTAACATAAGTATTATATTGAATTTAAAAAAAACTTTTAAATTCCAGTGATATTGTTGTGAAGCGTCTAATCTAAAAATTATTAATTTAATTAATTAAAACAGGAAATTTCGCCAACCTGGCAGAATACATGGCGAACTCCACCAGATTGTCACGAGCAGGGTGATGACACCAATTAAACCAAAATAACTCACATTCTCAGAACGTCGCTCTGTCAAAGACGTCTCCAAAGCAACAGTCGCATGATGACTTTAAAAAATGAGGAGTGGGAGGGGGGTGTAAAAATAAATGAACGCAATAAAATAGACACTTTGGCATTACGAGTGTGTACTTCCTCTCAGAGTACTAGGTACTGGGGTTAAACCATAACATCCTCTACAGGATTGTTGTAAGTTGGGTTACAGCTAATTCATAAATTCTGTTCATCTATTAATTCCTGATTTTAAGTTACTCCAACTTTATATATGAGCTGATAAATCAAAGTATCCAACTCGGGATTCTTAAATCAAAAATTAAACATGTTTATTTAAATCTATATAAGAAAAATAATCTTACAGCTCAGCCGAAAAAGACAAAGAAACAGCCTTAAAACCAGATTGACCTGTCTAGATTTACTTTCGAAATTAAACCCCCTTACATAGCTTGGCAGTTGGGAGCGGAGCGTCCGTTAATTCTACATTAAATTAAAATTAAAAGTCTTAACCTATCCGGGAAAGCCTAAATATAACTTAAACTAATTTTAACCTAAAACTAGACGATGCTCTCTACTTGTATGCCTGTGGTTGATGCCAGTTACCAGCCAGCAGCTCTGAGGAGCCTGCATATCCAGCTGCGCAGTGCACCCGCCGGTCTTCAACCCACGACTTCCTCTCCCCACAAGGAGTTGAACGACGAGAGAGAACCCCCCGGTCCCCGAGCAGCACAGTGGCTACCACGACCGAACTACAAGTTACAACAAAAAAACTAAAACACATGCTTCTCGTACCGAAACCGTACGACCTCTCTCCTACACATGAACACATCCCAGTCCTCAGGTGGAGCCAAGGGTCCACCTGAGTCTCGAGCTCACAGCAAACACGTCCGCAGGCATATGGCGAGGCCATATGCCTGCCTGAGGCACGAGCGCACTGCACGCAAGTTATTCCCGGTTCGCGGCCAGTTGTGAACTCCGTTACAATCCAAACAGCCCTAGGAAGGGATCAGGGCCCTCCTAGGCGAAAGCACACTACTGCATCCGTGCATCACGTCCGCCTTGTTTCGCGCCCGGATATGAACTCTCCTGAACTTAACCCCAGAACATCGTGCACTCGCATGACAGCTACACAGCGAGACCCGGTCGTAAAACCAGAGTCAGACCTGGCTCTCATCTACCTGTTTCGCAACAGCGGCCTCCTTTTGCCGACCAAAACTGTCCAATTCACAAAAGAAGTGCACCGAACCCAAGGACGACAATACACTTCCGTGAACAGTTCAGCAGAAGCCGACGACGTCCACCTCCTATTGCAAAACATCCGAGTCTCGCGTCCTTACAGTCACACCATAGAAAAATTTGAAACAAAGAACATACCCAAATTTCAGCTATTTGACAATATGAAATGATAAAATAAAATGTTAAAATAAAGTAAAGTAATCAACAAGTGTAATAATTTTGGTTAGCTGGTTGTTAACAGAGTATAATGTTTAAGCATACACCTTAGGTACCAGTTTTACGGCCCGGAGGCCAGCACACCCTTCATCATCCTGCACTGTAACTGTACTTGGATNAGCAGTGGCGGCGGTGATTACAATACAATATAATTATTCGGTTGTAATGCCTCATCTTGCATAGCATATGAGAACACAAAAAATTTAGTAGTTTTACAAAATTAAACATACAGGCAGCGATGAGATGAACAAAACAAAAAAGGGGTCACGCAAAGAAAATAAATTAATTAAATGGGAAACAACTTAGCATGCACGGATACTGTAAACCTGTAAAGTAAACGTGATTGTTTGGTAGAGCAGAGGCTACGAGATAAACATTTATACCCAAATCGAGAAAAAAATACTTTCTAAAGATAATGGTTTTGGTAGAAATAGCACCGAAACACGTTACAATGGTAAGAATTGATACTCATGAATGTCATGAGTCCGCAATCCACACTGCTCTTTTTAAAATAGGTAGTTCAAAAATTGATCACTCTATACTACTACTGTTCTTCAGTCTTTCGTGATGTTTGTTCCTTCCAGGTTATGGGTGATTTCAAATACGGTGTATTCTGTAGGCTATACCGAAAATTCACTCGGCGTATTTAATTCAAAAACATCTCGAAATCTTAATAGCATGCAAGATTAAATAATGAAACAATTCACGCACATTAATGATTGAAAAAGAAGACATCTTCCCGCGTAAGATTTTGGAGTATACCGACGAGACCGGGAAAACTGTCAGAGTTGCACTATATATGTATAACACATAAAATTTACGAAAACCAACTGTGAAAAATTGCAGTCTGAACTGTGCACAATTGTCGGAAAGNATATGTATAACACATAAAATTTACGAAAACCAACTGTGAAAAATTGCAGTCTGAACTGTGCACAATTGTCGGAAAGAATGAACTTCATCAGAGTGGCCAAAAGTGGGTGATGTTTTCCCCAATATATTTACAAAATATATTTTACCAAAACTGTAGCATAAGGGATATTCTGGAATGTAAGGCCCACATGAACATTTAACCTGAATATAATACTCTTCGCATACGGCCAATTAATAATGGTTGAATCTAAATATTTTACAGTATTCATAAGTCATAATTACCACACTGCATGAAATAATGGCATGGGAATCAATTAATATAAAACTAAAACAAAAACAATTCTTGCGAATATGTACAAGTACTCAAAATAGGGAACAAAACACAGTTCCCGAAATAGTGCAACTGTTTTGTTGCAGAAAACATGTTATGTACGTCTATGTTGACACGCCAATCGCGGCTTGTGCTTGGCGCTAATGATGAAAGAAAACTGCCATAAAAAGCCTCGATATTGCGATGCAACACTACCACATACGTGAAATTCATGAATAATTAGTTTGAAGTAAATCTGCACATGGCATATGGCTAAACTACCTAATTGCCTTACATCAGCTGATCANCATGAATAATTAGTTTGAAGTAAATCTGCACATGGCATATGGCTAAACTACCTAATTGCCTTACATCAGCTGATCGAAATCTTGGTTTCACAAAAAACACACGAATAGCTAAAGAGCTAGTTTACAGAATGTACTCGAATCAAATAGTGTTTAAAATCTATGCGTAGAAAAAATTTTATTCCATAAGATGTTTAAATTTTTAAGTGTTTACGTGCATATGAAGATTATGCTTATGTATGTATATACATACATATATATGTATATATATACACTGAAGAGCCAAAAAAACTGGTACACCTTCCTAATATCGTGTAGGGCCCNACATACATATATATGTATATATATACACTGAAGAGCCAAAAAAACTGGTACACCTTCCTAATATCGTGTAGGGCCCCCGCGAGCACACAGAAGTGCCGCAAGACGGCGTGGAATAGACTCGACTAACGTCTGAAGGTATGCAGGAGGCAATTCACACCATGAATTCTGCAGGGCAGTCCACAAATCCATAGGAGTGTGAGGCGGTGGATATCTCTTCTGAACAGCAGGTTGCAAGGCATCCCAGATATGCTCAATAATGCTCATGCCTGGTGATTTAGGTGGCCAATGGAAGTATCTAAAGTCAGAAGAGTGTTCCTGGAGCCACTCCGTAGCAACTCTCGACGTGTGGGGTGTCGCGTTCTCCTGCTGGAATTGTCCACGTCCGTCAGAATGCACAATGGACATGAATGGGTGCAGGTGATCGGACAGGATGCTTACATATCTGTCACCTGTCCTGTCAGAGTCGTATTAGACGTATCAGGGGTCCCATTTCACGCCAACTGCACATGCCCCATACCATGACAGAGCCTCCACCAGCTTGAACAGTCCCCTGTTGACATGTAGGGTCCATGGATTCATGAGGATATCTCCATACCCGTACACGTCCATCCGCCTGATACAATTGGAAACAAGACTTGTCAGACCAGGCAACGTGTTTCCAGTCATCAACAGTCCAATGGCGGTGTTGGTGGGCCCAGGCAAGGTGTAAAGCTTTGTGTCGTGCAGTCAACAATGCTACACGAGTGGGCTTTAGGCTCCGAAAGCCCATATCAATGATAGTCCGTTGAATAGTTCGCATGATGGAACTTGTTGATGCCCCAACATAGAAATATGCGCCAATTTGAGAAAGGGTTGCACGTCTGTCACGTTTAATGATTCTCGTCAGTCGTCGTTTGTCCCGTTCGTTCACGATCTTTTTCCGGCCGCAACGATGTCTAAGATTTGATGTTTTACCGGATTCGCGATATTCACGGCACACTCGTGAAATGGTCGTACGCGAAAATCCAAATTTTATCACTACCTCGGAGATGCTATGTCCCATATCTGGTGCACCGTCTGTAACACCACGTTCAAACTCACTTAAATCTTGATAACCTGCCATTGTAGCAGCAGTAACCGATCTAGCAACTTCGCTAGACGCTTGTTGTCTTATATAGGCGCTGCCGACAGCATCGCGTTAATCTGATTGGTTCCATACCTCTGTTATTTGCATACGCACGCCTATACCGGTTTTTTGGCTCTCCAGTGTGTATATATATATATATATTAAGGAAGAAATTCGACCGATAAACTATGTAAGGCGATTATTTGTGCAAAATAAAGTGGGAAAAATGTACTAAACTTTCTAACTAAACTGAACATTAGGAGCGATATAAGCCTTTGAAAGTTGAAATTTTAAACAGTATTTTTTGCAAAAAATTGGAAACGATGTGAAATTAAGTTACAATTCTCCGAATATAGTTTAATGTTATCGGGATCTTCAACATAAGAGCAAAATATAATGAATACCTCCCTATGTAATTAAAATAACAGTTGTGGCTACCATCATATTACAGACCACTTTCTACCATAAGGAATAATAAACTTTTGGTTGCTGGTTGTTAAGAATGCCGTACAACCTAATTGAAAAAAAAATGTCCACTGGTTGTAACTGTCCAGGACACAGCGTTTTCGAGTATAATGCTCACAAATCATTGGGTGCAACCATACAGCGCCTAGCCCATATGCAATACTACCTGCATGCGTATATGGTATACTGCTTCCGATTAATGGGAAACAGAACAAAGATCAGCAAACATCACCACACCTGTCACAGTCATAAACTTATTTCATGTATATAACCACGGTTATTGCCCTCATTTCGAACTTACCTCACAATACTGTAGCATATTTGATATTTAAATGATGGATTATTACCACACATCTCACCTTTAACGAAAAAGGTCACCTTGTGTAAATACCAGACACCTCGCCGTTTCCGTGTACTTAGTATTTTAATTTCAAAATAATACTCACCAATACCTTTAGGTTGGAAACACGTTAAACAACAAATAACACGTTGTTGCGGCTATCAGTAAGAGGGGAAGATTCCAGAGATAAGTTCATAACAGTGGCAAAGTAATAAACTTCATGTCCAAATTCAAAAATGTGTACCGCCCTTAGAATTTACTTTATGCCATAGGTCGTATGTATGTATTCAAATTATTTTTCCATGACTGACCTGCACCTGAAGTAGAAATTAGATTACGTCATATATATAGATGCGCATACTCAGTGAATACAAGAAAATTGTATCCATTGAATCTATAACTATATATTTGTTATATTTTATATCCATTTATACATAACATAACTCACATATTTCATTTCTATGGTTTGTGATAAAATTGTAAAAAAACTTATTGACGTTGTTACATAGTCCCACCAAATACTGCAGTCACTGACGGCGCTACCACACAGTAGTAATTTAGAAAATCGCGAGAAAAGTGTAGGGAAACTCCCGCCTTAAACCAATCGTATAAGAGTTCCACTTACCCGTGCATGATGTGTGATACGGAGTTGCTTTCCAGTTTATATATATATACACGCACGCATCATGCACGGGTAAGTGGAACTCTTATACGATTGGTTTAAGGCGGGAGTTTCCCTACAATTTTCTCGCGATTTTCTATATATATATACACTCACACACGCACATGAGGGCTGATTCAGAAAATGGTTCCCGAAAATGATCGAACACAGGAAATGTACTCAGGAAATGTACAGGAGAAAGCGTACGGTACAAGTACGTTGTAAAGGTGACACAACATGAACTATGGATGCAGGAATGTCCGGCAAGGAACAAAGATGAACATGGCCGCTTGAAATTACCTTTTAATTGATATATTCTCTTAGATCGTACGTGTACGATCTGTATAACATCCTTCAAAATAGTCTCTGAGGTTGTCCACGGTTCGTTGCCAGCGATGAGGCGCCGGGAAATACCATCGGCTACACGAGATCCGTCAATGTGCCCTATATTTCATCGAAATGATGTGACGATCTATTTTTTGTTGGTGAAACGTTTACCACGCAATGCCCTCTTCACATTGGGAATAATCTCGCAGTCACATGGACTAAGGTCGGTAGAAATGGGAGGGTGTGGCAACACATCCTATCCCCAACGCCGTAAACGTGTAACGCTACCTGCTGTATGAGGTCTAGCTTTGTCATGTAAGACTATAGCGTTGCCCAACTGCACGACGAATATGGTACCGCAGAAATGAAAGATAGTACTTTGCATTTACAGTACAGCCCTCACGAACTGGATGACAGACTAAAACACCTCGAGTGTCATATGCCAAAATGATCATCAGCTTTGTGGGTGACGGGTTTTGTCGTACCTTGGGTATCCGTGGTGATCCAGGATAACGCCATTCATTGGACTGTCGCTTCAATTCGGGTCCGTATGGTCGTGCCCATGTTTCATCAATTGCAACAATGCGTTTCAGTATGTCATTACATTCACGGTGAAAGCATTCCAGATTTATACGACATGTCTTATTTCGGGTCCACTTCTCTACCTCAATTAAGTGATGTGGCACCCACTTGGCACCAATTTTCCGTACATTTAAGTCCCACCGTAGAATTCGGCTCACTGACGACACAGGCATACCTGTATGATGGGCTACTTCCATAACAGTCCAGCGAGTGTCGTCCATTAGGTGCTGCTCGACCATAGCCACTCGTATGTCGAATACCCAATACTACCCGTAGCTCTGCATGACATTCGCGTACATTGCGGCCGCGGCGTAAGGCTATATTGATGTACGCACGCTGTTTGACTTTTGTTACGTCCATTTCGCACCGCTGTCATCCGACAACTGACATAGGGAACGTGCTTTCGGTGGCTGGACAGATGTACCCACATCCCATCTGACGGCAGCAGCAGTTCGGCGTGGGGTAGCATACATTGACGAACCGTGGACAACCTCAGAGACTACTTTGAAGTATATTAAATAGCCTGTACAAGTACGATACGTACCCGTTCAAATGAGTGTATACAGGTGAAAGAGAATACATCAAATAAACTGTGATTTCAAGCAAACATGTTTGTCTTTGTTCCTTGCAGGACATTTCTGCACCCATACCCCATGTGGTGGCAACTTTAAAACTTGAAGTATACTTTCACCTGTACATAGTACGTGCCCTGTGTTGGGTCATTTTCGGGAGATAAGCAATAGTTGCCATGATTTCTGAATCTGCCCTCGTGTGTGTATATATGTATGTATATATGTTTATATATATGATGCATCTAAATTCGACCGACATCCTTCGGGTGCAGGTTAATAATAAAAATTGAAGATGAAAACATATATACGACCTATGGTCTAAATCGACTCTCAAGAGCGATACACGTCTTTGAAGTTGGACCTGGCGCACCAGATTATAACAGATATTGCAGCAAATTTGTAAGATGGAATACTGCGTTTCTGGATAATGCGTAAGTGTAAAATTCATCTATAATAACCACCAAACTTGTCGTCAACAAATTAATTCATAGAAAATAATAACTTTTACCACTATTAATGCGAGCCGTTCGACATGACGCGGCAGCATATGCGGTATATTATTGATGGAATATAAATCCGTATGTTCCAATTGACGAAACATTTTGCCTTGTGTAAACACCCTAACCCCGACCGTTTTCGAGTAATTCGAGTTTGAAATTTCAAATGAATTATGTTCAAAACCTGGGAAGCGGGCAACGCACACAACACCCGATATCGAAAGGTTGCGAATATCAAGGGACAAGTCAACATAGAGAGTGAGAGTTACGCACCAGTGGCGTTGAGAAATACCGTAAAGTACAATAAATCGAAACAATAGCAAAGTACACTACATCTGTCTGTGTGCCATTTCCATGGTGGGAGACTCGAGTGTGCGGAATGAATTGTGGCGTATCAATCATGCGTATTAAAAGAACAGAGGACACCACCATAATGCGTGCAATAATGTAGCGTTTACAGTAGTAATCGATCATTGTATGATAACATCAATGTNAGAGGACACCACCATAATGCGTGCAATAATGTAGCGTTTACAGTAGTAATCGATCATTGTATGATAACATCAATGCCCATACCACAGTTACCAAATGTCTCTTCTGTGTAAGAATCGACGAAGAATCGACGTGTGTGTTTTGTGATCGTGGATTAGGTGTAAATTGTAAATCGGCTTTGTTAAATGGTTATCATGACCAACTCGTATACGAGGCTGGTGCGGGTAAACAATGTTTGTAACCAGGTATCATAGCACAGTTGCGTGAGGGATGGCGTCATAATGTTACATGGAAGATAAATTACCTGTCATAACGGCCTACCATGTAGACNAGAGGACACCACCATAATGCGTGCAATAATGTAGCGTTTACAGTAGTAATCGATCATTGTATGATAACATCAATGTCCATACCACAGTTACCAAATGTCTCTTCTGTGTAAGAATCGACGTGTGTGTTTTGTGATCGTGGATTAGGTGTAAATTGTAAATCGGCTTTGTTAAATGGTTATTATGACCAACTCGTATACGAGGCTGGTGCGGGTAAACAATGTTTGTAACCAGGTATCATAACACAGTTGCGTGAGGGATGGCGTCATAATGTTACATGGAAGATAAATTACCTGTCATAACGGCCTACCATGTAGACNCACAGTTGCGTGAGGGATGGCGTCATAATGTTACATGGAAGATAAATTACCTGTCATAACGGCCTACCATGTAGACCGCCACACAACACACACCATCGTCAAGTGGAGGGTCTTTGACCTTATGTGTCCTGTGATATGTTCAGTAGTTTACTCAGCCGAAACCATCGTACTAGTGTTTAGTGGAGTGGAACAGAGGCTTAGTTGGAGTATCACAAAATGGATAGTTTTACATGGCTTAAAATGGCTGACATTCACCTTGTGTATGGGGCTGCACAGTGCAACAGTAGAACTGCAGCAAGCATGCACAGGCAAGGTATCCAAGCAGACGTGTGCTACATCATTCAACGTTCACAGTCATTTATAGGAGTCTTCGCGAACAGGGGATGTTTACGGTAAGTAAAAGAGTCACGCAGTGTGTTTGCGTGACGTCACAGCAGTCATTGTATACTGTGAAACCGAGAGTACCTTTCCCAATACCGAAAATATTACATGCGTACAGGCCTAATGCTGGCGGTCCAAGGTCGGTACGAATACCTCAGTTTGAGGAGGGGGTGCTGTGGAGAACCCATGAGTTTTGATCTACCAGAATCCGTCAAGTGGCCCATACGGTCCACGCTGGAAACATGAATGTGTGGGAAGTTGTGCATGAACAGCTGCTCTATCCATATCGCCGACACAAAGTATATCATTTGAATATTGAAGACTACCCACAACACTTAAAGTTCGTACAGTGGTGTTTACAATGATGTGCAGTAGAGCCACATTTCCCAAGTTTCGTGTTGTTTATCGACGAAGCGCAATTCACAAGAGAATGTGTGTTGACGACTCGTAACATTCACGCGTGGGTGAAGACGAACACTCACGTGCCCTTCACCCACAATTATCTGAAGCAATTTGGCACTAATGTTTGGTGTGGTATTTTCGGTGACAGTTTAATTGAGCCTGACATGTTGCCCACTCGCTTAAATTCTGACTGGTACCTCGTGTTATTGAAACATGTTTTACCAGTGTTGCTGAAAGACGTTCCACTTGGTATTCGTCAAGGAATGTGGCTGCAGAATGTTAGTGCACCACCTCACTTTAATACACATGTTCAAGAGTACCTTATTACAAAGTTTCCAGGAAAATGGATAGACTGAGATTATGGCCTGCGAGGTCCCCAGAACTTACACCACTTGACTTTTACTTGTGGGGTGCTCTGAAGTGTTTGGTGTACGAGACTCCAATAGCGTCTCGGAGGATCTCGTGGCCAGAAAACACGCTGCTGCCTAAATATCAAGAACCTCACCTGGCGTGTTTGACCGTGTTCGGCAATCGTGGCATCGTCGATGTACACTCATCAGCGAGTTTGGAGGCCGACAGTTCAAGCACCTCATCTAATGGCTCGTTTATACCACAGTATTGCACTTCATTATTTAATAAATTGCATCCTCTTATTGCTACAACTTAAAAATAAAATGCAGATAAACCACCACCATAAATTTGTTACCTCATATGCATGTGTTTCAGTCGTATCTGTTATCTTATCCCTTTGATATTCACAACCATTCGTTGTTGACTGTTGTGCATGTTGCTCACCAGCCAAGTTTTGGACATATTTCTTTTGAAAATTTAAACTCAATTACTTGAAAACGGTGGGGGTTAGGGTGTTTATGCGNCCAAGTTTTGGACATATTTCTTTTGAAAATTTAAACTCAATTACTTGAAAACGGTGGGGGTTAGGGTGTTTATGCGAAGGCAACCTTTTTCGTCAATTGGAACATGCGGATTCATATTCCATCAAAAAGATCCCCTATATGCTACCACGTCATGTCGAATGGCTCGCCTTAAGAGTAGTAACCATTATTATTTCTAAGAATAAATTTGTTGACAGCAACAGGTTTTGTGGTGTTTGTAGATCACTTTACACCTACGCATTNTTATTATTTCTAAGAATAAATTTGTTGACAGCAACAGGTTTTGTGGTGTTTGTAGATCACTTTACACCTACGCATTATCCAGAAACGCAGTGTTATATCTTACATATGTTGTCCGATATCTGTTATAATCTGGTGCGCCAGGTCCAACTTAAAAGATGTGTAGCGCCTTTGAGAGTCGATTTAGACCATAGATCGTATACATGTTTTCATATTAATTTTTCATGATTAACCTGCAGCTGAAGTTTGTCGGTCGAGTTTAGATACTACGTGTATATAAATACATACATATATAAGTTATAGCCTTTTTTTAACAACAAATACTCACTAAATTTTAAGAACAACTGTGTAATTTATGTCTGCCACAAGGCAAAGATTATAACAAAATAATTATAAGTTCTTATCCGTGCAAAAAGATATTATCAGGTGTGGAATCCCAATGACTTCTACAAAAGTATACACCACAGGAAATAACCATGCTACACAGGGCTGAAGTAGGGAGTGTCTGTGTTTGCTAAAAATGCTCTCTTATTATGTTCGCATCCGGCCGGCTTTGCATGCATCCGCCTCATATCCGCTCTAGTTATCCTTACATCCTCCTTGGGTCTAACACATCCGGGATGGCAGATGTGCGCTACGTATCGCTAGACAGTCTTCGGTAGCTATGAGGGCGTAAGAATTTACATGGGTGCGGAAGTAACAGACACTAATAGGCAGCGAGATAATATGTTTATTATTTTTAACTTCCTCTTTATTCACACACATACACACCACACACACACACATACATATATATATAAGCTCCTGCCTCTGGAATAGTTAAGGTAGTATTGTCTGTAATTGGCAAACATCAGTTCGACAAAACTTAAACTTTATATAACATCTGGCCAATGTTTTAATCAATAAATTTGTTTCACTCTAATCACTGTAAGACTACTAATTGTGTTACTTAAATGTTCTAGTTACTGACATTACTTTTTTTGAGTGAGCTGGTAGGTATATACCTCGAGTATAAATTTATCTCCTTACATGCTTAGACAAGTTCAATGTGGTTTTCAATTTTTTCCATACAGATACCTAGCCAATACTCCAGTTCTTGCCATACACAGCGAAGAACATCGGATGTAACAGACTGAACCACTTCTTTGATTATCCCTTCCAAGTTCTCAATGTCGTCGACTCTAACACAGTTCACACATTGCTTTATGTAGCCCCAAAATAAAACGTCTAATGGTGTGAGGTCCGGTGATCGTGGCCATGCTAATCATCCACCATACCCACCACTGTGGAAACGTTAAATCCATATTCTCACGAACAACGTTACTGAGAGTTAAGAGAAACACTGTCTTGTTTTCAGTTCCCTTAAACTGGAGGTCCCACTTACGAATGTTGCTTTCCTGCGACAGCTCTTCGTTAAAAACGCGAAGATATTTAAGAATAATACGCGTCAGAGATTCATATTTTGCAATCCAAAGGATGCACTGAACCTTCATCTGCACCATCCATATCTTGTTGGCTTGAATGGCGTGGCGTCAACGTCACGTAAAGCTATTCACGGTAAAGTGNTCATCTGCACCATCCATATCTTGTTGGCTTGAATGGCGTGGCGTCAACGTCACGTAAAGCTATTCACGGTAAAGTAAGCATTTTTGAAATTCCTCTCATTTCGAATAATGGCCAATAAATATATTTAATTTTAGCCATAGAAATTAACTTCCGAGTGCGGTGGAATATACACACTGTGCTTATTACTTACATGACTACATTTGTTTTAAAAGTGGGTTATAGGATACAAAATGGCTGAAAGGAGAGAGTAACTAGGGCATGTAAAGTGGTATTTTTACCGTGAACAGATTGTAACTACCTGTACGCCAATTACGAGTCAGATACGTAAATACGACACGCCTTGCGATNTTTTTACCGTGAACAGATTGTAACTACCTGTACGCCAATTACGAGTCAGATACGTAAATACGACACGCCTTGCGATGCTCCTCAATTCAGTGAGTGTATCATGGGTTTACGTTGTTTTGTATAGGCATTCTAGTAATCGGAAACCCCACCAAAACTTTACCGACACTCTGTATATATATGTTTAGATTTATATAGGTTTCCCACAGGTTTTTGGAAGGCGAAAGGGGAAGCATTTAATAAAATTAACTGAAAACTCATTAAGCTAAGTCTACAGAATGGCGACTGGTTCAACGGATCTGCGTAATTCAGCCGAGTGGCGCAGCACGTGCGCCAATGGTGGCACTGATAAGCGGAATATAAGTGGAGGTCGGGAAGCCACTGAGAGGTAGTTACGGTGGCTGCGAACTTAGCTCATGCAAACAATTTCATGGAGCGATGGGCAGAGGATGTTAGCTTCTCCNAGCTTCGCTCCAGTGATGATGCGGCGGCTGAGAGGTACAATTAGGAGCTGACGAGAAGGCATGGCTGCGTGGTGGTGGTGGTCGGGGCCGCAAACCCTCCCTTGACCCCTTCGGCGTTTAAAGACCACTGTCAGAGTAACGGGTCACCGTCGCTACTAGCCTTCCCAAAAGAAGCAACTCTCTGGAAGTCAGTCACGAGTTAGTATCAGGACGGTATATTATGGCGCAGTCTAGGAAGAAAGGGAAAACTATACATAGCGAAGTGAGGGAGGTGATCACACATGTGATAAATAAATGTGGCGAAGAAGCTACTGATGGTCAAATAAAGCATTTATTATCTCAATCCAATCTGCGTGCATCAGAATACACTGGAATTTCTATGAGAAGTGTTTCCAGAATTCGCAAAGAAGGTGCCGATGCTTGTAACAGTTCGCTGTCAACACCAGGCAAACACCGAAAGCGTCCGCATGAAAGAAATGTGCGCTGTGACTCATTTGATAGGAGAGTAATCAGAGATGTCATTCATGATTTTTACTTAGTACAGAAACAAGTATCAAAATGTCCTAATCTTCTCGTTGCTTTGAGAGAAAAAATTGATTCTCCATGGGATGTTCACGCGTTCAGGCGGATACTGAAAGAAATGGGGTTTAAATGGAAATGGTGTAACAGTTCTCGGAAACTATTAGTGGAAAGACCGCACATTGTCCACTGGCGTTGTAAACAACTAAAATCAATTATCCACTACAGAATGGAAGGGCGCCCCATAATTTACATTGATGAAACAAGGGTTGATAGCAATAACACATTTAACAAATGTTGGCAAAGTGATAATGAACACGGTGTATTAACCAACAGCAGTTCTTCGAACCGTTTAATTGTTGTTCATGCAGGTGTTAAAACTGGATTCATTGGAAATGCACTGCTAATTTTTCCAGCAGGCAGAGCTACGGGGGACTACCATGGGCAGATGAATTCTGCGAACTTCAAAAAGTGGATGCATAATCAATTATTGCCAAACCTACCGGAAAAGTCCGTTGTTATTATGGACAATGCGCCTTACCACTCAGTGCAAGAAAATAAACCCACATCGAAGTATGCAGTGAAAAAGGAAATTGAGTCATGGTTGACTAATAACAACATTCCCTTTACTCATGACATGCAAAAAAACCGAGCTTTTAGACTTAATTGCGCAGAACAGGAAGCCTGAAAAAGTATTTCGCATTGACTAACTTTTAAAACTGCACGGACACGATGTTCTTAGACTTCCTCCTTATATGTGCGAACTTAATCCCATTGAACTAGCGTGGTCTAAAACAAAGAGACTAGTGCGGGAAAAGAACATTACTGCTAGCTTGTCGATAACAAAGTCAATGGAAATCACGACGGAAGCAATATCTTCCGTCGCTGAAGAAGACTGGCAAGGATACTGTTCGCATCTCCAAAATATAGAATCAGAGTACTGGCAAAAGGACTGCCGTGTGGAAGACGCAATAGACAGTTTTGGGATATGCCTAGGCCGTGACTCCAGTGGCTCGAGTGATTCATCTGACAACGAATTTTCCTTTTCCGAATCGGAACTGGTGTTGCCACTTCCCAAAGTGAACAAATTTTCACCGAACAATAACATCCACTTTTTGAGGTAAGCTGTAAGAGTATATACTTTCAGAGTATTTTAAAGTTATGCATTCCTGATCTTAACTGTTTTCGCCCTAAATTTATGCCATCAAAATTGTTTTCAGGTCACTTCGGTTATTTCGCAGGTATTTAAGTAAACTAATTTAAGTTAAAACAGTTTAAAAATTTGTTTTTGGTCATACTGAAAGTCTTCAAATTAGTGTGTGCAATGTAAAAAATGTTTTAACAGTTGTAACTTCTGTGAAATGTGATTAATTTTCGTAGGGGAACAGATTGCGAATATGTACAATAAATAGCTTGCTTTACAAATGTGTACTTCAAACACAATGCAAAACATTTCACGCACCAGGCAGACGGGCACCTAAAATGGCGAATTTAAAGGTTACTGTTAAAATAANACACAATGCAAAACATTTCACGCACCAGGCAGACGGGCACCTAAAATGGCGAATTTAAAGGTTACTGTTAAAATACATAATAGAGGCGTATACCATAACATTATAGAGTATGTTTGTATACGTGTCGTATGAAAGGAAAATCTCCCTGCCAANATAATAGAGGCGTATACCATAACATTATAGAGTATGTTTGTATACGTGTCGTATGAAAGGAAAATCTCCCTGCCAACTGATAGTTTTAATACTGGTAGTATAAGATAGAGGCGACGGTACTGACATTACAGCCCACCGGGCCCTCCCACCCGCTGACCCACCCTGCCCGAATTACAGAGCCTCGCCTTCTCGTGAGCAGTGGGCGGTACTGGCATTGTGTTTCCCCACCGTTAATGTGCACGGACGGAGTAAGCCTGCCGTGTCGAGGAACATGACAACCATATTAACATTTTTAGAATGTCTCTTTCCATTTCATATTTCAATTTCATGCTAGTTGTAACATACACGTAAATGCAATTTGAAAGGATCTTTAAAGTTGCGGCGCTCACAGACTATTATAATAAGGAGGTACAGAATATGGAGTGTGAAAATGGCGTGTCGTTAGACGTACATTAGGTCACATGATGGCTACATTTTTTTTTTCACTGTCAGCGGATGTTATTACAGAGGAGTGTTACTTTATTTAATTATGTTGCTGATGAATCACTGACGAAAGGTGTTTTGGCGTCTGGGTTGGAGGCTACACTTCCTGCCAAGGCCACTGATGTGCAGGAGAACAGGCGGTCTCAGCAGTAGCTGATGACAAAAAATGATGGTGGTAAATGATAGTTCTAACCAAACATTTTTGCTGTTATCAGCCTAGGACGCCAAGAGAGTAAGGATGGAATAGCATTCAATTATTTTCACCTGAATTNAACATTTTTGCTGTTATCAGCCTAGGACGCCAAGAGAGTAAGGATGGAATAGCATTCAATTATTTTCACCTGAATCAAAAACCCATACTTAAATGTTTACAAATTAATATCCTTGTGATAAAAGAACACATCAATTGCTAATACATGGCAACGAACTTGTCGGGCATGGCGGACGACATAATTTATAATGCTGGCATTGTTTTCGAGTGTTCCGACACTAAGACCACAGATTGGCTGTTGGCATTCTTAGTACGAAGACAGCAACCACACCAGAATAAATTATCCACAGAAAGTGTATCAAAATATTGTAAGTGTAAATTACTCTATGATGTTGATAAGGATGATGACAAGTGGTGTCGTAAAGTAATAAGTGTAGAAGAGTGTTATATTATTTCGAGTTATTTATATATATTTGGTCTTCAAGGTATAATTGCTAATGCAGGAATAGATTGGCTGAATTGGCTCCCCGAGACATTATTTGTTGAAATACAGCGCCAGTACATAAAGGTGTATCAGTCAGACTGCTGTAATTAGTATTTAATCATCACCTGTTTTGTTCTNAAATACAGCGCCAGTACATAAAGGTGTATCAGTCAGACTGCTGTAATTAGTATTTAATCATCACCTGTTTTGTTCTCTCGTAAGGAGATGAAGTTTGAGCTTGGTGATGAAATATGAATTTATAGAAAATTAGTAAGTACTACTGGAAATTTTGATATTCTTGGACATGTGGAGCTTGTTTATAATGCATAAATGCCAACAAAATTTGTTTGACTGAAATCGGTCCAGTGGTTCTCCTTTTATGTTTCAAGGTTATGGATCGCATACTATATCTAATATTACATATAGCGTGCCGTGTTTAGCATTTTGCCAGAATAAATTTAACATTGGAGATAAATAACGCACTGCAGCTGGGAGTTCTTATCTGTTGTTTGTTAGCTTATCCCTTTGCTGGGATTTCACATCCCAGTGCTATTCTCGTGTTAACAGAAGCAGTTTTATAAAGTCAGTAAAAAATAACAGTTTAATTGAATAAGTATTGGAAATAATTAGTTCCTGTTTATTTTATGTATTTCTATTAGTTCACTAAATAAAAACAAGCTTGGGAAACGTACAGTTCTAAAAATTGTATAAATAAAAAACGAATAAATTTGACTTGCTGTATAAATAATGTTGCATTAAAGTGTTAAAAACGAAATAACGTAACATTTTTTGTTAAGAAAACAAAGTCACCAATTAACATAATGGGCTCTTTCATTACAAAGTAGAACACACACACTGCCAAAATTGTCATAAAAAGTATAATTTGTGTAGAGTGTATAAGAATGCATATATTTTGTAGCACCCTAAAATATTTTGCTAGAATTTACTTAATTGTTTACAGAAATCAAGTAATAAGAGTATGTTATTAATCAAAATTTAAAAGTATTTAACTAATACTATCATCATACACCGTTGGCCATTAAAATTTCAATGCCAAGAAGTACGTGAGATATCACAGCGAAATTTATTGGACAGAATACCCATCATACATAGGTGACATTATTACTCTGTTAGCTCGGTATGGCGTACAGAACATGGCAAAATCAGTACTGTGTGGCCCCCTTACGGGCAGTAATAACCATTGCTACACAACGGGGCATTGAGAGGAAAATAATTTGAATTGCCGTCGGGTANCCCCCTTACGGGCAGTAATAACCATTGCTACACAACGGGGCATTGAGAGGAAAATAATTTGAATTGCCGTCGGGTATCTCCACCCACGTTGCTTCGATGCATGCCCAAAGTTCATCCCTTATGGCAACGGGTATCCTGTGGCAGACCAGTCATTGTCCAACCACGGACCACGTAGTTTCAATGGGCGAAAGATATGGTGAATGCGCAGACCAAGGAAGCAGTGTGACACGGTGGTCATCCAGGAATTGCCGGACGATGTGTTCTATAGGCTGTTCACGGTTAACTCAGAATTTTTGGAATTAATCTTTGAAAAATGTCACTGCCTTTAACTGCATACATTTTNCCCCCTTACGGGCAGTAATAACCATTGCTACACAACGGGGCATTGAGAGGAAAATAATTTGAATTGCCGTCGGGTGTCTCCACCCACGTTGCTTCGATGCATGCCCAAAGTTCATCCCTTATGGCAACGGGTATCCTGTGGCAGACCAGTCATTGTCCAACCACGGACCACGTAGTTTCAATGGGCGAAAGATATGGTGAATGCGCAGACCAAGGAAGCAGTGTGACACGGTGGTCATCCAGGAATTGTCGGACGATGTGTTCTATAGGCTGTTCACGGTTAACTCAGAATTTTTGGAATTAATCTTTGAAAAATGTCACTGCCTTTAACTGCATACATTTTAACGGGCACACTGAGTGGTGTGCACTCAGCAAAGTTGGTAACGACGGAGGTAAACAATTTCCATGTCTAAACGTCTAATTAAAAGCGTTATCATTTGCAAATACTAAAATTATAATTTTTTTTTTAAATTTTTAAGGGCACGAATTAGGGAATTTGTAAACTGTTTACTGTTCTAATAATGTCACCGTTTCACTTAACCAATGAATGAATAAAGTGAACACCTCCATGGTAATTTTAATTTTACATGCGGTGCAAGAATACACAATGTGCATGCAAGTAGATCTTAGCAGGGCTTTCAAAAGTGCTCATTTTACCGCGAACAGCAGTAGATAGAAATAGTACCTTCCAAGGCAAGGGCTGAGGGCTGAGAATGAGCCACCATCTGGGATTTCCGCCATTTTGGGCATTAAGCTGTCAGCCATCTTGTTTCCGGTCACCATATTGTTTCCGCCCACTGTTTCGTTTTTCGTCTGCCATCTTGTTTTATTCCTATTTCCCCCAAAAATTCCCTATTTTCCCTTTAAAAGTACTGTTTTTCCCTCGAATTTATTGTTTTCCCTAGAAATGTCTAAAATTTACCATATATAGTAGTAGAAGTTTCTCTTAAAATAATTTTTCGCTTTCCTGCCACTACAACTGCGAGTCTACTATATTCACTGCTCCTAAAAAAAATCCCTATTATGTTGAGCTGCTACATTTATAGCCTTATTTACCTCAAATTAGTAGTGCTCCTCAATTTGCCTCAGTGGCTCTATTTTGGGCCTCATGAGTCAGGAGCCATCTTGAATTTGATGGACTATAAGAATTTAAATATTAAATTATATATAAAAATATTATGTTTATTTAAATTTTAAATTTTACAGATATATAAATGTACCAAGCAACATATCTACGGATTCATATTTTCAAGGATAATGTTATGATATCATAACCATCAATTTGGTAAAGCATAATTTTATAAAATAAAAGTTATGAATTTTATTTTATATATTTATATATAACTTTTACAAACAAGTGTATCGATTGACATGTCTAGAGTTTTGTATTTTTTAGACACATATGAATATTCTGTCAGAAAATATGATTATGTGACTATAACCAGCACCATATTGGATTTCCAAGAATATAAATGTATTAGCAAATATACCAAGTGTAATATATTTTCGGACTTGTGTTTTAAAGTCACATGTTAAAGTAACATTATAAACTTTGATTATTTGCTGTTTTTCGACGCCATATTGAATTTGGTACGCATGAGAGCTATTTTTTAAGTTTTTAAATTATGTGACCATTTCGAGCCTCAATTACAACGCAGTTGTTATCTTACCACAGGTTATGTTTTGAATGTAGTGTGTCTACATCTGACCTCCACGAACTTATAAGCATAGTTGGCCATAATTTCTGAACCGTTTAAGTTATAGTCACCAATTTCGGATTGTAGGTACTGCTCCTAGCACTGATCAATGTGATATGGCTCATTATACCTCAAGCCCTCTTATAAACTTAGTTGGCTGCCATTTTCAAACTGTTGATGATACGGCTGCAAAATTCGTATCATAGGAATCACTCCCAACAGCTAAAAGTTTAATCCGCGCACACAGCTGACTGCAATACATTATTTTCAGAGAAAAAAGTGTTTATGCAAATTGTTAATTGTATAACCGTACCCATTTGTGGACATTGCCTAAGAAATGTATTTTAAACAGTAACACAACTTAGCATAAATATGTTATTGCCTGAGAGTATAATTAACGAAGACTATTTAGAAAAAAAATTAACTTTAACGCACGTCGCAGCATACAAACTTCCGAGGTCAGACACAGCCATAAATATAATATAATATACACATAAATAAAATAAAACTAAGATTAAATTCACCGGTAAATTTTAAATATTTCTATTCCCCTTAANGACTGCAATACATTATTTTCAGAGAAAAAAGTGTTTATGCAAATTGTTAATTGTATAACCGTACCCATTTGTGGACATTGCCTAAGAAATGTATTTTAAACAGTAACACAACTTAGCATAAATATGTTATTGCCTGAGAGTATAATTAACGAAGACTATTTAGAAAAAAAATTAACTTTAACGCACGTCACAGCATACAAACTTCCGAGGTCAGACACACCCATAAATATAATATAATATACACATAAATAAAATAAAACTAAGATTAAATTCACCGGTAAATTTTAAATATTTCTATTCCCCTTAAAATAAAAATTCCCTAAAATTTATTTAAATTTAATATTAAATAAGGTCTTTAGACAAGTTGTGAATGCACTTATAAGTTTCAGAACAGCAGTACCAGCAAGTTCATGAACAGCAACAACCATTAGTGACGTCATATCCTCTCATCCAAAGTCCCTCCGGGGGGTGGCGCAAGCAATGTCTGCGATAGCAGAAGCAGCATGACACCTGTTCTGATGTCACACACAGCAACGTTGTCAAGACGCGCGCCTTCATTACACAGCATCAGCACTACCACGTAACCCAGCTTTCGAGTCGTACGTAGCAATATACAGGTAACCAGCGGTTCCCATATTTTACATACACCACTTACACTGCACCATGCATGCAACAGTAACACTTTTATAACAACCTTTACTTTAAAAATGTATGATTACATAACATAAATTAAAAATTGTAATGTATTAAGATTACAAATAGGAGGCCTCAAAAAGATATTTTTGAAATTTATGATGTACGATGAAAGGAAAAATTCAAACCAGTTTTGACAGTCAATCAAAATTGTAAATAAAAGTCGCATTACAATGCTTGCAACTATAAAAATATTATTTAGAAAATTTTTCTACTTAACTTACAACTTCTGTCAATAAATTAATACATTGTAAAGTCACCATCGCAAAATAGAGACGTCTCTATAAAATTCTTTATTACATTGTGGCCAAAAAAAATGTAGTCTTTACGAAAAATTAATGACATTCTTATCACTGTAATTTAAGATTTTCACATTTGTAGAAAACAAAAATTTTGTAGAATTTAACACATTTTCTAGATATAATTATATACATAACAATTATTACTTTCAACAAATTGTATTGCTATATTTAGCTACTAGTGTATAATTGAATACATTTGATAATATAATATTACTTTTAGTATCCCTTCCATTGCCCACTTACGTAATAATTTAATAACATGCTAAGTTTCGATACTGTTCTATCTCTATCCTACCACCGTGACGTTACGTATCACTCAATATGTAAAATTATTACATCACTGCTCTTAATTGTACTAACATGTAACTCATTTCCAAGTATTGTAGTTTTATGTGCAAACATAAGAAACAACTATTAATGTACCGGAGGAGTGGTAAGCTTAAAAAATTAAGTTATTTTCTGTTTAAAATATTGTTTTCTATTTTTATTATGATTAATGATACATAAAATGTAATTGTCTTAATTTCTTACACAAATTAATGTCATGAACAATTCACACCACATAGTACTTAGAGACTCGTACCCTCAAGAAAGGCTGACGCGTTCGTGAACCGCTCGCGGGGCGTCTGCCGCGCTCACGTGGAAGACATTTTGCACACCCAGCGGTATTGAAGTTCAAGGCCCGCACGGCCACTGCAAACACACAGCACAGTTTTTGTACGGCTAACCTTTGACTGAGAACTGCACGGCAGCAGCACTTGGCAGTTCCTTATACGTAGCTTCTCCGTCTACTATAATCACTTTCAAAAAATTTCCTACGTAGCGAAGAGGACTTCAACCCGATCCATATCCGTACTGCCACAAGATGAACCCTCTAACACCCAATAATGCACACGGACTCTAGCGCGAGGTGATAGCATTTCGCAAGTGAACATTGAAGGAGATGTTATGAGTTGTTATCTCGCCTTAGCTGAGCGGCCTGCTTGATCAAACATTTTCATATTTATCCAGTACACGGGCCGTGATCGCTGAAATTAGTTATGAAATCGCAAACCACAGAAACCCCCTCCACAGGCCAGTAAACGGGGACAACGCAGCCGACGTAGGGCAATGTAGTCCGTGGGCGGTGTCTTTTGTCGTCGGGTCATTGGAACGAAAACCACTGAAGATGGGTGTGTCCGGCCGTCGAATTTGACCATCTTAATCAGCCTAGAGAATTATGAGCAAGTTGGGGACTCTCCAGCTAGACTTTACTCNGGCCGTCGAATTTGACCATCTTAATCAGCCTAGAGAATTATGAGCAAGTTGGGGACTCTCCAGCTAGACTTTACTCAGAATGTAGCTGGTTAAATCTTTATAACTAAATATAAATTAATATTTCAAAATATTTTTATAACCCCTCTTCCCTACCCGCCCATGCATAGCCAAACATGTTTATATTGAAATAATATTGTACAACTTTTTTGTTAAATAAACCTATTTTATATACCTAGTGCTCATTACATAACTTGATACACCCCTATAACCCATATTTGTTATGAAAGAATCATAAATCATAACATAACACTGTGAAGACGATGATTTTGAATACCCACATGCAGATGAGCAAGGAAACTGTAGTTTAAAATAAAGCAACATTCCAGTTGTTAATACATAATTGGCTGGTAATTGATTTCAATACCTTTATATAAATGAATTTATGTTTTATAACATAAAAACTGTATCTAATCAAATATTTATAAAAAAATTTTAACTTGTAATCAACTATCGTCTTTTGTAAAGATAATAAAATTACTCATTGATGTCATTTAAGAAGGAAATTAAATATTACAAAAACATAAATTACACAAACGTATAACTATATTTTACGCTCATTTGCAAAGTTAAAAGTCGCAATAGCTTACAGTGCACATTTCCATTATTTTCGAAGACAATTTTGTCTTCCATTTACAAAAATACCAGCTGTGCCCGCGGCTCCGCTCGCATGGACTACAAGAACCATTGTTAAGGTTATTTTTTTAATAAAGTTGAATTTTACTTAGTATTATTCTTCTATACTCTATATATATANAGAACCATTGTTAAGGTTATTTTTTTAATAAAGTTGAATTTTACTTAGTATTATTCTTCTATACTCTATATATATATTATAAAAAATAAACGTCTCTGTGAATTAAATGGTAAAAAGACTTATTAGTATTTCTCTAGTGTAGATAAATGTATGTTACCAAGGAGTTTTTTAGTTTTTTTTTATTCTACACAATTTTCCACTACATGATATTGTTTCATCTTTAATGGCTTAGACAGCGTATTGCAAGAGAGCGCTCTGGCGGGAAACGTTTTTCCAACTTGATTCACTATTATCGTTTGCAAATTTTTTGAGATATTTTCTTAAAATAAAAAGTAGCCAATATCACCTTTCAGTCCTCCAACTATCTCTGTACAAANAAATTTTTTGAGATATTTTCTTAAAATAAAAAGTAGCCAATATCACCTTTCAGTCCTCCAACTATCTCTGTACAAAAAATCACGTCAATCGGTTGCTCCGTTGCGACGTCAAAGAAGGACAAACAAGTAAACAAACACACTTTCACATTTATAATATTAGTTAGAAATGTTGTGTTTTGGGGGAAAAAACGTGCAATTCTCTCCCTGTTTGACATTTCTCTCCATAATTTGTGTTATTTGGGATAGGCATTATACATTGTCCAAATATGAACCTCATGCTATAAAACTAATTTGTTCGTCTACCTCTTGTTTTGCATACTCTTCTTCTATTATTTTTCTAACTTGTCCACCGCATATTTTGCTAAATATACCACTTGCATTAATTCTTCCATGATTTTCACATAGAAATCTAATTTCCTTCTTGTAAAATGGCGTGATATATGCTTTCTTCCATTCAGCCAATTCCTTTCCTTCATTTCTACTTATTTCCATTAATTTTTCCGTCATTATTATTAGCTTTCGTGTGCCGATATGTATAAGCTCATTTGGAATACGTCCCAAGCCTAGAGCTTCATTTCTCAAGTATTTTATAGTTTTTACTTATTTAACTATGATAATTTCATGTTCTACATTTCCCCTCTGAGATTATTCTCTCCTTTCCAGTAATTGTTTTCTTTCGTCTCTAAAAAACTTCCTGAAGTATTGTTTCAATTCTTATAACGATGTTTTTTGTAATAAAGAAAGCATAATGACAACTTTAAAACTTACATATTACTGCTCTCCCAATACACATTACTATATCCGCATAATTCCGCTCTCATTTGTGTTGATTTTTTTTCTGAATAAACGCCTCTCTACCTTCCCTTCTACTGGTATTTCGCAAACACACGCACAGTCTCTTCTTGTTCTCTATATATAATATTAATGCTTTATTTTTCAACAGTCTAAAATATTTTAATGGGACATATATGCTTGGATTTGTCAAGCCTCCAATGTTGTATTACATTCCTTGAATGTTTCCTTCTCAGTTTTACCTTGATTTTTACGATTCCGTTAGGTAGAAACGCCAAAATAGTTCTTACTAGGAAATAGCTTTCTCCTCTTTCTTGGCTTTTTTTAGTTCTGTTATTCATTAGGTCTATATTAGGTTTTCTCCTCCGGCTGCGTAATACACTGCTTGGCAGAGAAAATGAGAGCATGAATTTATTGCCGTGACACTTGCAGAGCAGATGCACATGGGCCAAATTTTCATTTATTACCAATGTTGTCAATCACAGGAATTCCACCCTTGATATAGGCAGACAAACAGCACGTGGAGCCGTCGTTCAAGACGTAATAGCAAAATGACTGTTTTAGCTGTTACTGTGTGTCTGGAGAACGAGCAGTGCTTTGTAATGCTTTGAAAGACGCCGTCCTACGTAGTTCCGTCAAAGGGATGAGTTCGCGCGAGGTTTGGTCGTAGGTCTCCGTACTCTACCGGTTGGCCCTTGCGCCGTTTTGAGGAAGAAACGCAACGTGATGCCGCAACCACCGGTCGGATTTGACGACAGTGTGAAACGGAAGCTCGAATACGGATATCAGAGGGCGCAGATCGTCTCATATGACGCCATGCCGTGAAACGCCCACAATCCATGACTAGCGTCATTTTTTGAAGTGTGTAGGGTGGTTTGGACGCTTCGATATTAACAAGGACAGTGAGTGAGTTAATGAAGAGATTTGGGCGGCTCTTAACATCGAGGTCTAGAGAGCCGATGAGGGTGAAGTGAGGTGAGTATGGAGCAGCGCCTGAAAGCAAGTGCGGGGGGAACGGGAGATCCCTGAGAAAATCTGCCGTCCAGCGGCATCGTCCGGAACGATTCCCACATGCGAAAGTCCGGGAAAGACCCTGCCGGGAATCGATCCCGGTTCGCCTTTAGTGAGAGACGTGTAGTCTAACCACTACACCACAGCGGCGCCAACACGGGTATTGAGCCGATTGCCTGGGCAAGTTTGTTGTCCAGCCACCCATTGCGAAGCCAACGAGAATCGCGCTTCAGCTTGGGAGGAGATGCTGGTAACCAAACTAGCGCCGGCGTGTTTCCTACCACTACNAAAAATAAAAGTGTGATGACAAGGCGGTTTCCCCTGGAGACCAAAAATTAAACTTTTCAACAAAATACTAACATTTCTCAAAATTTACATTACATTTAAGCTGTTTCGTTGAGAGCGTTTTATTACTGAACAAACCCAATTCATTATATTTTTCACACCCACTCGTTCTAAATCGCAGACGGAATGGCAATCACGTTATCACGTTTTCTAAATAAAGTAACATAAATTTACACTCGCCTTGCAATCATGTTTCCAGTAAGGTTAGTAAGTATAGTATATTTAAAAACAAAATGCAAACGCTCTCAAATACTTTTGCACGTATTTAGTATAACCATGGGCTACAGCGTTATTAATGTCAAGAAACAGAGGTTTGCGTTTCAGGGCATAAATTATTTTTCTTTCATCATTTAATTTACAACGAATGCTTTTCATTGTTATCTCTTGTGCAGCTCTACACCTCAGTTAGCGGGAAATGATTGTTAATAAAGACAGGTTTATAACTTGAGTGAAATACGGATATTATCATAAAAACACGCAAGTGATGCGTTAATGACACACCAATGTAATACGGTCCGAAAAGGGGAATATGGCTACTATCAAAGCATATATTTTTGTATAACTTTAAATCTCCTGGTTACTCGACTTCATCTAGTCGTTAATTTTCCAGTTAATTTTAATCGTCATTGGCTGATTCAATCGAATGAAAGTAGTATAAACTGCCGATTTACAAGTAGGCAGCAGCCCAATGATTGAAACGATATCGAGTAGCATTCCTTTTTTCACTGTAATAAACTGCAGGAAATGTAGCGTACGTTTCTCAGTCAATTTTAGCGTAAAGTAAATCCGAACCAGTATGTCATACCTCAAGTCCCTTACAAAGAAATACATATATAAAAACTACTACAGGAATCATGTAAGGTTTGATAAAGTTTCTGATGCAGATTTTTATTACAAACTAGCTAAAATACGCGGCGTTGTCCCAGGTATAATGGGCTGTGATATTAGCCGGACCCCGGTGTTGAAGTTTCGAGACTAATGGTGGTCTGAAGATAGACAACCTAGTTTTAGGGGTTTCTAGCCCAATGGGAAGCCGGAGTTAATTATAGTATATTACGTTGGGTATTAAAAAGCATCCCTGCCGAATGTGGTTCAGATCCATCGACCGGTGTGAAATTTAGATACATGACCCGGTTTTACATATTTTGGGGGTTTTAGGCCCAATGGAAGGTCAGGGTCCATATTTGCCTACACAGTATATGAAAATGGGCGTTGAAGGCCACCGCTGCCAAATATGGTCCTGATTATACGGAATGGGTAGCATTAATATGTACGAGCCCGTTTCAGAGATATTGGATGTTTCGGGCCCAATGGGGGGCTGGAGTTAATTATGGCTTACACAGAATTTTAAGTGTGGTACTGAAGGGCATCCGTGTCAAATGTGGTCCAGATCCGCCAAACAGCGCAAAATTGAGTACCACAAACCGGTTTTATAGGTTTAGGGGTTTTCAGTCCAAAAAAAGGCAGGAGCCCATTTTGGCTCACAACAGTATTTGAAGTCTGGCAATGAAGAGTTTTCCTGCCAAATTTGCTCCAGATTGGTCGAACGGCGTAGAAATGAGATAAACGATATCGTTTTAACGGTTTTGGGCGCAGTGACTTATTGGAGGATGGGAGGTGACAGAGCGCATTTTGGTCTTCATAGTATTTTTAATTGCTAACTAATTGGCATACTTTCAAAATTTGGCCTAAATCTGACAAAATATTTAGAAATATATGGAGAACAAATACACTTACATACATATAAACTTTCATAAATTTATAAATTTAAATAAAGTTATTTGTTATTTATTTCCTTGTATTTGTTTAAAATATTAATTATTTCACATATGTGAGTGAAACAGTACTTAGAAAAAAAACAATGATATACACAATTACAAGAAAAAATGTCATAAAATAAAGGTATGCCGCATTAAACAATCATATCTGAACAGTCTGAAACAACTGACTGAACTTACAGTGTACATTGTAGATGTGGAGCACCTCACCTTCATGGGGGTAGCTCTTCCTGCCGCAGAAATGGCAGCCCCTCGAACGGCACCAGATCCCACTAAGTGGCAAACAAAACAAAGTGCTACAATCATTTCATCATTACAGTAATATATATACACTGACACCACAGCACAAAGCTAGCTTTGTTCCATAAAATTAAATTATAATAATATTATAATTATATTATTGTCAGTCTATATACTTGCGCACCCTGATAAAGAAAAATAAGCTCCTCAGACAAACATTTAGTACATTTTACCTTGAAAAACCTTCAATGAGAACTACGTTCATGATAAGGTTACACTGGAGTTTGTTCTTTGTTGTTCTAGAGATGTTTTTATTATAAGAAAATAGGTTCTTTGTATGAAGTATAAGAAAAATTGAACCACAATATCTACACCGAGTTGTTGAACAACCAGATCTTGCTTATTGTCCATCTTACTTTGGAACATATACTTCTTGTCCCTGTATTCCAGAAAGGCAAGTGGGGTTGAATTAGTGGAAATATTACATCTCCACAAGAACGTTTCAATCACTGGTAACTTAAGTTGTGAAACCAGAACTGTAAGGAAAATGAAATTTTTATTTAGTTGAATTCCCTACTCACAGTATTATTAGCCTCCTTTCCGAAGGAAAGTATGCAATCAATTGGTTGTATCTCTGAAATATTTGTCCTCCATCCAATAACTTTTTAACCCGATACCTAAATGTAACCAAACAAGGTACACGTATAGTATTTAGTAAGCATATCATACTTCTATAGTTTTCAATCATGACAGGAACATATTCTAAAATGGCGGCAGATTTGAAATTTAGGTCATCATGCTATATCTCGGGATCCAGTTATTTAATTCAAACCAAATTTGGGACACTGACAGTGCATTATATAAGTATTGCAATTAGAAAGCGATAATGGTATTAATCCGCAATTTTGTAAGATAGTGCAAATTAAAAAAATGAAGCTCTTACATTATATCTTGGGAAACATTTAATAGATTTAAACCAATTTTATTTACGTTGGCAGTGCATAATGTAAGTATTGAATTTATAAACCGATAATATTATTAGTCCGCCATTTGTTAAGATAATACACATAAATGTTAAAGCTTCTACATTATATCTCGGGAACCACTTACATTTAGTAAATTGACAGTTCGTGATGTACGAATTGAATAATGATAATGTTTTTAACCGGCCATTTTGTAAGATAGTTCTACACTAAAATAAAACTTAAATTGTCTATCTCGGAAAATAATCAACCGATTCCTAATAAATATGGCACTCAAGTAATTTTACAGTAGGTTATGTAAACTAACATGTTTTAGTGGGTCAGATTTGGTGGTTTAAAAATTGTAGGCCGTATCAACAATTTATCTATATCTACGAAACCATGTAAGAAATTTCAACTTAACTTTATATACTAGTAGAATATATTACATGCATCAAATTTGTTTCCCCCTTATTTTGTAATATACTGCCACATGAAAGGAAAAGTTTTGTTATATCTTGGGAAACAATCAACCAATTCCTTTCATATTTTGCAAACAAATAATTCTGTGGTAGGCCCTATAAATTGATAGTCTATATTTTAATATGGTCAGGCACTTATATTAAAAATAGCTCCTACATAAACATTTAAGTGTAGAATGCTATATCTACGAAACAATGTAACCAATTTCAACCTAACTTTGTATGCTGACAGTATCTATACAAGCATCAAATAAGCGAATACATAAAGGCATTGATCCGCTATTTTGGAAGATAGTGCCACATCAAAAATTAATTTTCTTGTTCTATCTCGGGAAACTATTAACTGACCCCCTCCAAATTCAGACAAAAAGTTATACTTTTGTAGTCTATGTAGGCCATTTTTAAAGTGTGCCTGGCTCATTTTACAGTGTGACTGAAATATAAATAATTTAGATAACTTTGTCATTTCTTTCAAATAATTTCACCAATTTCAATTTCAATTTATATACTGAGATAATCCACTAGAAGTAACAAATATGCTTATATAAATCATCTTTTGCCGTCTTTTTGTAAAAAATTTCCAGGTGATAAAATGCATTATTTATAACATATCTCCGCAACCAATCATCTAATTCCCACCAAATGTATCACACAAGTAGTGCTACGTTGGGCCTGTAAACTTACAAAATTCAAGTTGGTCAGAAATTTGTTCAGCATGGTGCAATATAAATTATTAGATATGTTTATCACATCTATTAATTTTACATATTTCAGTATCTATTAGAAGCATCAGAAATGCCTATACAGAGTCGGTTTTAGAATGTTTTGTTCGAAAGTGCCAAATGAGAAACTAAAGTTTTTATGCCATCAAGTTTTGTACACAAGCAGTTTTAAGGTATACCATAAAAACTTACATGATTGAAGAGAGTCACACACATGTTTTCAAAATTATGTCCCTGTAAATATTGAAAGTCGACAATCGTACTCTACGAGAACTTAGGCCGATTTCTACCGAAGCTGATGTTCTAAATCATACCTCCGTGCTGTAGTTGGTTGCACGCCAGCTTACGGTAATATTCCCACGTAAGGCACGTGTGTATATGTAATTGTCTTACCAGTATTGTATTTGTTTCTGGCTCTATCTCTAATGATATCGCTATCAACGAGTCGTCGAGACCCAACCTATCATCTAACCTTTTAATAAGTTCATCAAAATTATTTGCATCCATGTAAAGGAAATTAGGCTTATTAGTTATATTGATAACTTCTTGTTTTTGTTCTGAGTGAACATTGACTGGAATGCGTGTCCTCAAATGAAAATCACACAGAGTACTCTCACTCTGGGCGTATAAAAGATTTGAGTGATGTCGTCAAATGGAGAGACTTGAGCGGCTCTTAACATCGAGGTATTAAAAGTTGATTAAGGTGCAATGAGGGGAGGATGGAGCAGTACCGGAATGGAAGGGCAGACGAAACGAGAGCTCCCCGTGAAAACCCGCTGACTAGCGGCATCGTCCATCACGATTCCCACATGCGGAAATCCTGGAGTAACCCCGCCGGGAATCGAACCCGGTTCGCCCAGGTGGGAGGCAAGTAGTCTGGCCAGTACTCCACCGCGGCTCCAGCAGGTTAGAACTTTGCGCGTAGCGGCGATGACGGAATTAGTGCGCGTAGGTGTGTCGCCCTTATCATTACCACACTACTGGGCCTCAGACACGAAAACAGCCCCTGGTAGGCGACCACTTTGTGTTAACGATACATTGTAAGGACTGAATGCAGACCTAGAACACACGATCTGCCATATTTGCGTCTCAGTTACAAGTGTTCACGCGAAATACAATTCATGAACACAATGACAGAACGCCCAACATCGAGTGTTACAAACTAAATTGGAAATGCTGTTCAAAACTGGAATTATTTATAGAGCTTCTGAGTTGAAACTAAGGTAGCAATGGTAAAGAAATTGTACAGCTTACCCGTACGTGGAACATGTTTAGGATGATTAATTTTTGCTGGTGATTTGTAGTACATTACTTCTAGTAATTCTTTATAGAGTTTGATACTTACAAAATCNTAGTAATTCTTTATAGAGTTTGATACTTACAAAATCCCGAGCTTCATTTTGAGCGCTTTGTTTACCATACCGTTTGCCGTTCCTGTCACGACAGGAAACACCCTCCTGTCCTTCTGTATGCCTACTCAGTTGCTTGTTTAGACGCCCGAATTCAGTTTCGTCGCAGATGTGTTAGTGCATTGTTACAGTACGTATTTTTGTTTAAAAAGTGATATTATAGTGTTGTGAGTTGTTCAATTATACTGTATAGTGTAGTGTTGTAATGGCAAGCCGAGTTCAAAACGTAAGCATAAAACCTTAAATATATCTGATAAATGGGAAATTATTAAGAGATATGACCGTGGTGAAACTCCAACGTCGATATGTACTTCGTACGACATACGGCGAGCTACAGTTTATGATATCTTGAAGAATAGAGAAAAAATTGAAAACTGTATGAAGTCTGTTGATGAAAAGCCCATTAAAAGAAAAATCCTTAAAATGAGTGAGTTTCCTCAAGTTGAGGACGCTCTTTACACCTGGTTCAAACAACAAAGAAGCAGACATGCACCCATTTCAGGAGATATTTTAAAACAAAAAGCACAATTTTTTTTACAATGAAATGACTAAAAAAACCGACTTCCGTGCAAGTGATGGTTGGTTTGAAAATTTCAAAAAGCGCCACGGTATTCGATTCCTACCGATGAGCGGAGAGAAATTGTCTGCTGACGAGTCTGAGATTTCTGAATTCATCCAGAAACTTAATGTAAAAATCACTGAACTTGGTAACACCTGAACAAGTTTATAACGCCGATGAGACGGGCTTAAATTGGCGGCAACTTCCATGTAAGACGTTTGTCACTCAAGAGGAAAAACATGTTTCTGGAAGAAAACTTCAAAAATAACGGATATACTCTGATGGTATGTGCTAATGCTTCATGAAGTCATATGTTAAAACTACTGGTTGTGGGGAAATCAAAATCTCCCCGTGCATTAAAAAAATTATGGTTGAATCTCTGCCAGTTACGTACATGAGTCAAAGTCGAGCGTGGGTCACTAAAGAAGTTTTTCATGATTGGTATACTAACAGTTTTGTCCCACAAGTAAAACAACACTTGAACGAGAAAAAGTTGCCAGTGAAGGCCATTATCTTATTGGACAATGCACCAGGACATCCTGACAAGGAAGAATTGAGAGTTAAGACAGCTGATGGCTATATAGAGGCTTTTTACTTGCCAAAAAATACAACCGCTCTCATTCAGCCGATGGACAAAAATATTATCAAGACTCTCAAGGCACCTTACAGGAAGCGTCTACTTACGGATATCGTAAGTCAACCTAACGCAGACATCACATCCCTCTTGAGACAATTCAACATCAAGGATGCCATTGTCAATGCAGGATTTGCTTGGCGTCAAGTAAAATCTCTTATGTTAATAAAATCTTGGAAAAATATTTGGCCAGAAAATCCACTTCTTCCAAAGAAAGATGACAGCAAATCTCAAGACAACAATAACGACTCTGAACCAATTTTGGAGGCTGCACTTCCAATTTGCAATGAAATTGAAATTCCACAAGATACAGTGGAAGACTTAAAAACATGGGTTTTAGATGATAACCTTGACGCTGATCTCACAGACAAAGAAATTATCAAGGAAACAACAGAACCTTTTGACAACACGATCCAGGAGGCCTCGGAAACAAGATTCACTGTCAACTGCGATGAAGCTTCATCAGCTACAAACACTTTGTTATGATGGTGTGAGGAGAGAGGATCTGACTACGAGCAAATATTAAAGTTAAAAGACATTCAAGAACAAGCATTGACTGATAGTTTATGTAAGAGAAAACAGAAAACTATCCCAGATTTCTTCAAAGTGTGAATACATTATCGTATGCCTCTCATTTAAAAATTTTGTTTTGTTTTTGTACTGTATAATATGAAATTCATGTTTTTAATACACGTACGTAAATGTTTTCTCAACTTCTTTGTTCTCACTTTGAAAAATTAATTGTTATCATAGCCTATTGCCCCAAATGGTTCAACATACAAAAATGACTGTAATTCCTGTACCTTACTGCTATTCATAGAGTTTTAANTTAATTGTTATCATAGCCTATTGCCCCAAATGGTTCAACATACAAAAATGACTGTAATTCCTGTACCTTACTGCTACTCATAGAGTTTTCAAAAACCACTTTTGGTAATCCAGACACTTTCAGTAATCGAACACCCTCTTGGTTCCATACCTGTCTGATTATCTAGGGTCAACTGTATTGTTATGAGTAATTTGGGAAATTTGGTTTTCGCAATATTTAAACTAAATTAAGGGGCAATATAGGTCTCACTGTAAGCAGTCGTGTCTCTTCAAATTTTTAAAAAAATATGTAGATTATTTTAATGTTTTTTTTCAGGACAAAAATAAAAGACGATAATTTTCTGTCCATTCATAAATGTGGTTATTAAATCGTAAATGTTGAAAAGAGTCAAAGACTGGATTGTGAGAAGATCAACATCGTCTCTTGAGTCCCCACGAACATTTGACGTCACCACGCTCACACATTTACAATTGTATCCGTTTTTCTTGATTATTAGGTTCTGGTTGTCCATCGGTCATGGCCAAGGTCACAGATGTCAAGCATGGCGTTTGGGTGTATAACGTAGTTTCTCGTCTGATTTTTACTATATTTTACGAATTTTTTAAAATGAGACAGAAAACTATGACCTATAACATAACGTGATCATTAAGGTAGAGAGACATGCAGTTGAAAATTCGGTATCAAAATTATTAATTTACAAAAATTTACAAACTATGTGAGGTGAAAAAGCAAATTTGTAAATATTGTTAGTCTCATTTAATATCTGTCTTCTGGGAGTATTTGGCAGGCATAACACCACATGTCATTAAGAAATTAAGGGGTGTCATGTTATTAAACAACAAGATTGTTTTACCCGTGGGTGTTTTATGATTGTTATGACGTAGTTATAATGTGTAAATTAAAGGAAAAAAAACATTGCCTCGCTGTAACCCTCTCCAACGAACAGTTTTCAAGAAAACACGCAACGCTTGAAAGGGTACCACAGGTTGCCAGCCAGGTATGCATGAACGATAATAAAGACTACATAAATAAAGATAAATACATTCTTAATAATGTGCAATGTACGATAGTAATGAAAAAGCAGTAGTTATTAAAATTTTATGTTAGTGTGATACTTGTAAATGATAGGAAGGTAATTATTCTAGATTTTAAGCCAATTAATAAAGACGAGCCAGTTTTTAATAGAGAAGTTATTGATAAAACGGAAACTATTGCAAAATTGTAAAAAATTATATTCCCTTAGTAACCACCAAATATATACGAGATAAACGTTCTTAGATGTAATAAATATGTAACTCAAAAACAGCATGATATAAAAATTTTATACTTAAAAAAGTGATTTGTGCGGTTAGGAAATGAATGCAAAAAAGATTATAAATTTATATAAATTCCACATCGCCTAACAAAATACACAGAGAATATTCAACATAAACATAGCATGATTCCAAATACTAGATATAAAACAAAAACGTAGTTAGTTTCGGTTAAAGTTTAACTAACTAAAAATTGCTACAATACTGGTGGATGTTAATTTTAGTATTCTGAGAAAGGGACGTGTATTCTTTTTAAAATATTAATAAACAAACAGTGTTAATCTTGCAAGCAGTTATTACTAGTACATAAAAAAATTTTTATAAAGATTTTAATATTTTAATATGGATAGTAATACAATCGTTACATAATCCTATCAAAATATCCACAGCAGTACATAAACGAAATCTGCATGCCCAGCTAAGATAATACCATCTTGCTAGTACATACTGCATCGCGGTCATAGTGAGAAACAAATCTGAAATCAAAACTTCTTAGATGATATTAATCCGGTTCTTCAACAATTGGATCAGACTAGACATGACTGTGGGCTTACAACTAAATATTTCAATANGTTCTTAGATGTAATAAATATGTAACTCAAAAACAGCATGATATAAAAATTTTATACTTAAAAAAGTGATTTGTGTGGTTAGTAAATGAATGCAAAAAAGATTATAAGTTTTTATAAATTCCACATCGCCTAACAAAATACACACAGAATATTCAACATAAACATAGCATGATTCCAAATACTAGATATAAAACACAAACGTAGTTAGTTTCGGTTAAAGTTTAAATAACTAAAAATTGCTACAATACTGGTGGATGTTAATTTTAGTATTCTGAGAAAGGGACGTGTATTCTTTTTAAAATATTAATAAACCAACAGTGTTAAACTTGCAAGCAGTTATTACTAGTACACAAAAAAAATNCAACAGTGTTAAACTTGCAAGCAGTTATTACTAGTACACAAAAAAAATTTTTGTAAAGATTTTTATATTTTAATACGGATATTAATACAATCATTACATAATCCTATCAAAATATCCACAGCAGTACATAAACGAAATCTGCATGCCCAACTAAGACAATACCATCTTACTAGTACATATTGCATCACGGTCATAGTGAGAAACAAATCTGAAATCAAAACTTCTTAGTAAAAACCACCACTTTGATGATATTAATCCGGTTCTTCAACAATTGGATCAGACTAGACATGACTGTGGGCTTACAACTAAATATTTCAATANGATGATATTAATCCGGTTCTTCAACAATTGGATCAGACTAGACATGACTGTGGGCTTACAACTAAATATTTCAATACAACACACACTGTCAGTAAATCAGATCCATACCACAAGTAACTACAGACCAATACGTCAATGCTCCGGGTGATTCATACAAGCCTGCCGAGGGACAGGTCGTGTAGCCAACGGACAGAGGAGGCTGAGGGATGGGTGGGAAGGTCGAGAGATGGGTGGGGAAGAAAACATATTGGTGGGCAGGNTTTTCTGAACTTCAGTAACTGTATATCATAATTTTTATGTAAACATTGAGCATCCACTGTTTTAAATGCATTTATGTAACAGGTTTATAAAACTATTGTCTACAAAAAAAAGCATGTTTCCAATTAAGTCACTATTTACAGAACTGCAAACCTAATACTGATATGTTTATATCATCATAGACGGGAAATCACACTTTCAGCGTATCAGACCGTGGTAGGAGCCGTCATTGTCAGAATGAATTTCAAATACATAATTAATGACAGGAATTTCGTTACAATTTATTGAGATGCCATACAATTGTCCCGATTTTATCACTCTGTAGATCAGACTGTCGAACACTAACGAAGACTATCAGTTNTTGAGATGCCATACAATTGTCCCGATTTTATCACTCTGTAGATCAGACTGTCGAACACTAACGAAGACTATCAGTTTCAGGCGCATGTAGTCATAAACAATCGATTAAATATAGCGACCATATGTGCACATGATTATTATCATCTTCAATGTTTAATCTGTATTTTAGCTGTTGTGTTTATATGTTTTTATATATGTCACATTTATAATGTATAAAGATCGTTTTATAATTTCTTATAATAAGTGACCAAAAAATTAGTTTCTCTATTTTCAAATAGAAAATACAATTTTTTATTAAGAGCATTGGTTGGATAGTCTATAGAGTAGGGTCTACTAGAGTGCTATAGTTTACAGGATGTGCTGAAAGTCTTTCCCTGATTACAAAATTTATTTATATCCACTATATATAAGATGGGTGTGAAACTAGTTCCAAAATTTTGGCAAACTAAGTTAGTTTTTTTGTTTCAACAGGACAACACATTAAAAGGTGTACACGTGAGCACCCTTGGTAGCTCGTAGCACATCTAGTCGATATTCAATTTATATCCATACATTAGCCACCATCACAGGAGGGATCGATGCAATGACTGTGGATATCCGTTGTTGCATAACTGCAATATCTGATAGTGGAGTTCTGTAGACATTTTCCTTGACATAACACGATATAAAAAAATCTAATGAGGTTGTGTCAGGAGAGCGTGGAGGCCAAGTTGTCGGGCCATCACGACCGATCCATCATCCAGGAAAAGTCGTATTAAGACAGACACGGACCTCCATACTCCAANATCCAGGAAAAGTCGTATTAAGACAGACACGGACCTCCATACTCCAATAAGGTGGTACATCGTCTTGTTGAAAAATTACATATGTGTAAATTTCAAGCAATTGAGGAACAGAAAACAATTGTAACATGACCAGACACACTGGAGATCTGATGGTGCCCTCAGCGAAAAATAATAGTCCGATAATTTTGTCATGCAAAATCGTGTACAAGACATTCACCTTTGGGCTGCGTCTGGTACACTCTTGACACTTCGCCAGGGGGCTCTGAACCTCAAATAAGCACGTTATTCCGGTTCACTAAACCACTGACAAAAACAGTCGCCTCATCATAAAAAGCAACACATTTGAGATAGGCATTATTGTCGTCAATGCGTGATAACATTTCGAATACAAAATCATACTGACGCGTGGCGTCATTGTGCAACAAAGCCTTAACAATTTGCCCTTTGCATGCACGAAACAATTAAAGTTTGGGTGAGATATCATGAAGAGAACTTTTTTGCATTGGTTATTCACATGAGGCCCTACATACCGATTTCATGGGACTTGGCACAAAAGACTGCTTCATTGCTTCTACACTTTCAGCTGAGGTTGACTGTCGGCCAGTTCTCGGTGAGTCAGCAACAGATCCCGTGTTCTTGAAATTATCATAGCACGACTTAATGCTCTTGCCATTTGGCGACATCTTTCCATAAGTTGTCTGAAAGTTCCTCTGCACTGTTATTGGTGACCGGGTCTCGTAGTACCAGAAGACATACTGAGTGTTTTCCTGATTTGTGAACATGTCCGGTTTCCAAGACACTGCCACTGCTACACTACAGCCACGTTACTAAAACCTGCCACAAAAAACTTGGTTAGTTTTCCAACATTTTGGCACCAGTTTCACATCTCTACCGCGGATATAAATATAGTTTGTAATCCGGGAAAGACTTTTCGGACATTCTGCTGAAGCGAATCTCACCTCGGATATGNGCGGATATAAATATAGTTTGTAATCCGGGAAAGACTTTTCGGACATTCTGCTGAAGCGAATCTCACCTCGGATATGATTAATTATAACTGTTAAAAAATATTTTGTTTTCTCATGAAACTATCTGATACCATTAGGTATACAGCGAGCAAGATAAAATTGGCGAATAAAAATAACAAATTTGTGTAATTTGTAATTGCAGTAATTCATTGGCAATTCGAAAAATTATTATTTAGAGCGGGAAAATTATTTCTGAATATAAAACACTNGTAATTGCAGTAATTCATTGGCAATTCGAAAAATTATTATTTAGAGCGGGAAAATTATTTCTGAATATAAAACACTTGACCAAATTATTTATTACACGACTAAGCAACCGATTTATAAAAAAAGAAATAATTTTCAACGGATGTTATTTTCAGTTAAAATAAACCTGCTCTACTAATATGCAAGCATATTGAATAAAGTGTCTGGCATATACGAATTACACCTACACAATACACACACACACAGAACAGGACTGCTTCCACCCCAAATCATGACGTAATTGTGTGTGTGTTGATGTAAGGTAGTTCCGTGCAGTTTACCCTAGCGTTTGATGTGCGTTTACTGGCTTTGAGAGACGTCCGGGACGTGCAGTAATTGGAACGCCGATGTTGACCTTGCGAATCCTTTGCTGACATGAAGGCAGCAGACGTGCATGCTCACCGATTGAAAATAAATGGACAAAGACGAGAGGCGGTAACATCTAGCAGGAATTCTTCGANAGAGGCGGTAACATCTAGCAGGAATTCTTCGAAAAGCTGTTCACGGTAATGTGAGTACATTGGAAAACAACCTAAAAAAATCACGTCCACAGCAGCATATCAAATGCAGTACACACTGGCAAGAAGGCTCCCAGTTAATTTTTGCAGCGATTTCAATAAAAACAGTTTTAACACTTGACGTTTTATTGCAAGAGTAATGTTTTAATTTATGGCTATCAATGCCCTAATTTTTTGTCTTATACCTACACGAAAGAACATAATTTGCACAATATTAACAAGTTTACATTCCTACAAATTCAACGGTTTCACTTGGAGTACGCATGAATAAAGTGAGACGGCCCATGGCAATTAAAATTTTTATCTATAGCGGAAGGATACAAAAATGAGACGAAAAATAGAACCTAAGCCGGGCTTTCAGAAGTGCTTAGTTAACACTGAACAGCCTATAGTCATGTTTTTTTTAATTTAGTATCTTTTTTACAGCACACAAAGAACAGGCAACATTAAGTTTGATACATTTGGCCTAAATAGAAACACTTTCACTTATACATAAGAAAATATCCGTGTGTCATTTGTTGCCTTAAAATCAGTATTTGTTAAGTTATTTTCAATTTGAGAAAGTGTTATATGCTGCTTTAACGATGTGATATCCCAGTTCACAGCAAAATGTATGCTAAGTGCCAATCATTTTCAGAAATAAAAAACGGGCCCTTTCTCTCGCCAATACTTCACTGTTACTTTTCTCTCGTCACTAACAGTAGCCAAATAAAAATTATTTGCTAAATGAAACCTGTATTTTATTCTTTGGTTTAGTAACTGAGTGAAATGTTTCAAGAAAAAATTATGTTCAATTGTAATAAAAAAAAAAAGCGAAAAGTTATATTTTTTGGTTAGCTAACATTTTTCATTACTCTCGTTCTCATAATTTTTGTTATGTTTTTTATCATACTCGCTAATGTGGGGATTTAAAGCAATTTTTATGCTTATTAACAGATTTTAACGTCGTAACAGGCCATACCAATTAAAGAAATTTTCATGCGTAGTATTTTTTTACTTAACACCTTTCATTATGTTGTTGACGTGAATCATTTCTGAACATCCCAAGCACTTCATTAACGAGATATGCAAATGTTTTAAATATACCATTCATATTATCTTCATAATTTTTTAATCAAACTTTGAAAAAATCTCCCCGGGGTGTAACATATTGGCGTGTTTTATTTTAAAAGAAATATTTACTATTGAGATTTATTACAGATATTCAAATTCATAAAGTATTATAATTTTGTTTAATTGAAAGTATAACTTTTTGTTTGTCTACCAGTTATAATATTTATTTCGAAATGCATATAAATTAAAAACGGCGAGAGGAGTGCGTTGTTGGTAACGGTTACAAAGAAAAATTTAACTTATTAAATATTATTAAATAGAGTTTTGCCATTACAACTTTAAAGTGCACTTTGGACGACATGGGTGCACTTTGGTGGTAGGTGCTGAAAACTTGAGTTACCAGTGCACTTCATTGGGCACTGCTGAGGTAGTGAGGTGTTGGTGGTGGAAGGATTGAAAGTAGTAGTGCGAAGGCTATTGATTATTAGAGCTATGGCGAATAATTGGTGGTGTAGTGCCGCTCTGTCTCTTATGGGCATTCGATAAATTAACTGCGCATTGGCAATAGAAACGGAAATTTTCTGGTCTGAATCACTACCGACGTTTGTTTATCTTCGAAGAATCGGGGCTCAATGATGAGCTGGGATTATTTTATCTTAAGTTTTCCGAATATGGCAATGAACTTATGCCGTCGTATGCGCATTATTCTGTGTATTGTTTAAAAATGTTAGAGGATTCATACATGCTCCAGTTGTAAATGAGACGTTTTCCTATTGGCGGTGTTAAATGGAAAATTTACATTCCATCGCAGTTTCAGTTGCTTCAATTTTTTTTCAATAAGTATTATACATTTCAGCGGGATAGTGTATCGTAGCCGTCACTAATTTTTCGCAACTCATTACGCATATGACTGTCTTGCGTACATACAAGGGACCTCAGCACTCAGTGTTAGTGTAGGCTCATTTGTAATTTCATGTATTTTTTTGGTGAAAGCAAAATCTCACTTGATTTCAAAATAATGTACAATAATATTTCTAAAAAATTAGGCTTGTATTTTCGATTTTACAATTTAAGATGTAAAATCCAAGATGGCGTCCAAAATGGTAGCCATTTCCTATATATGATAATGATCACTCTAGAATTAAAAACAATATTCTAAATACATGATTTCAGGCACGAGAAAGCAAATTAAACCGTGCAAATTAAATCATGTTTATGCAATCAGTTTGAGAAGCAGTTACAATAATAATTTATAATATATAACTNGGCGTCCAAAATGGTAGCCATTTCCTATATATGATAATGATCACTCTAGAATTAAAAACAATATTCTAAATACATGTTTTCAGGCACGAGAAAGCAAATTAAACCGTGCAAATTAAATCATGTTTATGCAATCAGTTTGAGAAGCAGTTACAATAATAATTTATAATATATAATTCTTCAGTTCAAAAGTAACTCCGTAATAATATAGGAATATAATCAACAAACATATCTAACTACATTCAGCAGGACAAGACGAAATAGTAATCACTAAATAGTTCTTAAAAAGTAGATTCAAACAATCTAACATGTTAGAGTTTTATGGATAATAATCCTCAGTTAACAATTCTTGGCTATATATATTGTTGCAACTGAAGACCCAGCATTCACAAAACTCAGTGCATGGAATAGTGTTCTTGCGGCAGCTACACTTTCCTTCGCACCCACTCTTGCATCCGAACTTTATCAACTGCAAACTAGCCTCAGGAGTTGGTTGTTTCAAACATCGAACAGGACAGAAGTGATTCGAACATACGTCAAAGGTCCAACCAAATGCATCTGGTGGTGGGAGGCAAGGGTGATTTGCATTAGCATTTTTCCAAACCATGGATTCTTAATGTGCTGAAAGAATGTGGGGAACCAATAAACCATAAGTTGGTGGAAGATCTTCTCCTTCCGCTGCATGATTTGAGTACAGGGACAAGCAGAGCTCATTGACTTTTGTGTGGATACATGATCGATATAGAATGCAGACAAAGCGTTCCAAATGTGAGCATGGATTTGAGGGCAGATCAGTGTTATTCCCAAGGATTNTGTGGGGAACCAATAAACCATAAGTTGGTGGAAGATCTTCTCCTTCCGCTGCATGATTTGAGTACAGGGACAAGCATGGCTCATTGACTTTTGTGTGGATACATGATCGATACAGAATGCAGACAAAGCGTTCCAAATGTGAGCATGGATTTGAGGGCAGATCAGTGTTATTCCCAAGGATTGCTCGTGCAGAAGCATGCTTTTGTCCTAAGCTTTTGTATATATCTTGAACAGAAATGTACCTCTTTTATCTTCCCTTCCTAGTGAGTAACATCGTCTGCACTGGTAAGCGTGTATATGAATAAACAAGCAACAAGACGAATGTGTCTGGAGAGCTTACCACAAGCTTTGCTGCGCTGGGAACAGATAGAGAATGCAATACTAGTATTGTGTATGAGCCTCTTCTTGACTGTGAGTTAAAGGAGTCTGGAACACCAACATTGTATTTTATTTGTGTTCTCCATATCACCATATTACCAAGGATTTTTTTTCCAATATGTTGCTACAACTTTTGCTGTGGTGTAAGACCTTGTCAGCTAGGTACTCTGTGAGCTCTAATTTAGTCCTAATATCAGAGAGTAAATCTTTCAGGGAAATATTCTGGATTAAAGTGGTATCGGTTACATGGCGATATATTGACTTTTCCTTTGTTCTCTTTGTCCTCATTTGTTCTCTGAGTGATAATTGTATTTATCTAACACTAATTTAACCTCATCGTAGTTTGCTGCCATTTTACAAAGTATATCCAGAAATAAATCTGCAAAATTTGAACACGTCTTCATTTGATCATTCTTGGTTACAGAATTAACCACAGTCCTGCCATCAATGACAATTGCTCGGTATGCTGATGGCTCATGTGTTATCACTATGGTCAGTTATATTGATCTTTTGTATAACTAACATTTATTTAGTGGTTGTCAGTAACGTTGATTCTAGTGGTCTCTTTCATTTCATTCTCAGTTTTTTTGCACTTCATTACCTAACTTCCAAAGATGATGAAGTATCGACCCTTTATCACGAGCCAGAAGGACGGTCACATCTGAAGCAAATAGGGATCGTGAACACTCCGAACTTATAAGTTCCGTTGTATTATTTTAGGTTGAACTTTAGACGACTTCAGGTAATAATGATAAACTGATGCAACAGTCCTCGTTCTTCTTTGATTTTGACCACCTTGTCTTTTAGTTTAATTTCTGCTTTTGCATTTGCACTTTTGAATGTTTTCAGTTTATTTTTAGTCATTTTGTCCCAAACAGAAAGTTTCCTATCTGTTAGGCGTTCTATGAAAAAACTTTCAAACATCTGTTACCCAATCTCATGATGCTGAATTATATAATTGGCAACTACTTCAGCCATAACTTCTTAGGTAAGTATGCGGTAGACTTAGTTTTCATCGCCTGATTCAAATGGGCTGCCATGCTCATGAAACACTGCACTTATTTCAACTGCATTTGGTGTTATTCGGGAAAGTATTCCTCCTGTTATTTCATGGCACTGTATTTTATTCTGATTGCTGTCAATGCAGTACATGTTTCAAATTCATTGACCAAGTTTGCCAATTAAAGTACTATGAGGAAGTACTTGTCCAGTGACCTGTCATTCTGGGTTAATCCAAGTATTTCTCCAATCACTCTGAGTTCACAGTTTTCTTGCTCGATTTCATGGTCTGGGCCTAACGACGTAAACCCAACAAAGCCTTTGGTGACACTGAATTTTCCCTTCTGAAATTCAGCCCAAATCTCCGGATGCTCATTTTCCATTTGTTGCATTGTCGAAATGTAAAGTGGTAGAAGGCGAGCACAATTTAAATAATCATGAGGAAATCAGTACTTTAAAAGCGACTCTACACACTTTATATGTAGCGATAAATCTTGTATTGTTGCTCTAACAATCTAACAATTTGGAGAACGGTCTCGAACTGCTTGATGTAGTTTCCAAGAAAACGCTGCATCTTGTTCGCTGTGCCTATATATTTTTCAATCCTTTGGAAAATATCTCTGGATTCAATCATTTCAATTGTTTTTGCAACAACACTAAGGTTATGTCTTCTTTTTAAATCAATATTTATGTTTTGCTGATGTGCTTGTCCCAAAAAAGTCGAAACATCCTTCAAGAAATATTCTTAATCTGGTTGAATTGTCAGAAATTTCTGAAAGTTTAAAATTGTACAAAGCAAGTAAGGTAACTGTATGAGCTTCCAGAGCACGATACCTGTGTTTTCCATTGATGATTTGTATTACTGTCGTAGGTGAATTTAGTACATCCTACACCCATGCTTGGTCAATGTCACTGCCTTTCACATATTTACCTAAGGCTGCAAGTGCCCAAAACACAATGTGCATCTCACCAGGATGATACTAAAACACTTCTTGATGTCCTTTTTTATATCTGAACTCTGCTCGTTCTATAAATTTCTTATTTGTTAGGTCCTTGTAACATTTCTTGTGATATGGTACACCATTGTGCAGCAGTTCGTCAGCAGACAAACTTCCTATGCGATTCTTTAATGCAGAGAATTCTGTTTCTCCATATGAACATCGAACATTAGTGATTGTAAACATTTTCTCCACTGAGGCCAAACACGGTTGAACAACATAGTTATTGTAATCTGTTGCCTTCCTACTCATTTGACAGATAAAACAAAGTTCAAAATCCACAGTTTTTGACTTCTTGTTTGCTGAAGTTTCTGCCATTATGGTTCACACCCTTTGAGGGAACACAGAAGTTCTGTTACGGTTCGTTTACTTCTATCCTTGCAAATAACTGAAAATAATATGCAGAAAATCATAAAAAGTTTAACTATATCATAATATTAACACTATATTCAACACATGCATGCAGTGAACAGTAAACTTTAAGAGTATTTGAACTATGAAGCTATTAAAATGTTTAGAAAAAATGCAACCTTAATTTTTTTGAATGTTTATAGCATCATTCAAAAAATCAAGTGAGATTTTGCTTTTACTAAAAAAGACACGAACCATAATTTCACTACAAATGAGCATACACTATATTGCCAACTAGCAGAAGGTGAAAATCCCATGTTCACTCAAAATATTTCATATCATATCGCCACAGAATTTCCTACAAAATTAACAAGAGAAAAAAAGAATAAACTTATTTACATTTTTGCATTCTTCTCATTTTCCAATTCTGTAATATTACAAGAATAACATACATATGACACTACATGCAGATAATTACTTTCAATTCCTAAATTCACAAACGGTAACTTAACACTGTTCAGGTTCTGCATCACATTATAAACTTTTCTTGTTATGGAGTTTTGAAAAATTTACCACACCCGATACCTTTTGCCAAATTTAATCCGCTATCACCAACAATGAATGAAGAATGTTTGTGTTTCTTATAAATGTAACAATCGTTCAAAGAACCTGAATACAATGGCTCGCACATTTCACTTCAAATGGAAATAGTAAGAACTAAATACAAAATAATGTACGCCCAAAAATTACATCTTGCGTCACGAGTTTGTGAATAGCACTAGCTCAGTGCCTCGTAGATTTGTTAGGAATTATTTTAGCCTAAACGTAATTTGCATACCGTAAGATTTATTTTTAATTAATTTTCAAGATAATAGTTTAAAATAGTGTTGAATACCATCGTCTCTATTTTTCCCTAATTTGATGCATTTTAATGCCAAAATTCCCTTTTTCCTTTTTCAAAATTCCACAAGTTGACAACACTGTTTGTACTCCTATCAGTGTTGTAGGCATGGTGATATCAATTTTGAGGGGGAAACAGAACACGATTAGTAGTACTAACAGTTATTATTTCTTCGCTCGCGCATGTAATATCAAAGAAGGGATATGCGAGCTCAATTTGGATACCTTCATTGGTGACTTTTTTACTAATAGAGATGTATGCCCGTAGTCGAGCAGATGGTAGGGGAAAAAATAAAAGGTTGCCTTTAAACTGAATATGCAAGAGTGGGAAGAAAAGAGTATTAACACAATGAATTCTGAGCAAGAATCTGACCTTGTTGTAGCTTTATTCACCTCGAAATATCATTGGCAATCGGAAAAAAATACGCAAGACACATCGGTCTTGGCGACTTACTAATATGCATTTGTTATTAAGGGGGAGGGGATTCGTATTCTGTTCTATGCTGCTGCCTTAATCGATTTGAATGGGAGTATATCAATTTCAGACGTGCTCGTTTTTTTTTCGGAAGGTGACTTTTACATGCTTTACGTAAAAGTGTGGTTCTTGTCTTCCGCCACATTTTTTCCTATAGTTAAGCCATGTTCTATTCACCGTATATAAAAGGGTGATTGGTAAATTATAGGTGAAAATAATGAACTAACTGTAGCATTGGAATATAAGTATGATAGCGGATTAAAATTCTTGAAGACGAAGAGAATAAACAATGGAACCATTCGATATATATATATGTAGATATTTCTAATGCTATGAGAGTGGTCTGCATACGAGACGAATGCAAAATCGACGCTCGGTATGCCTAAAGCTTGCGCAAGTCGTGATGTGCGAATTGTGATAGACATAACGATTTTCTAGCACCTGTGCAGGTGTACTCTAAATAAATTTCGATTTTAAGTTCTTCTATTTACTGCAGCGTTGGTGTTTTCAAGATTAGGATGGCACGATGCTACGGTCTAAGCTTCAAATTCTTACTTAATAGTTTCCGTTTATTTAAAGGTTTTATACATGTTTTTTATTCGTTGTGTGAGGTGCTTTTCTTCTTAAGTTTGTATTTAAATTTGGTTTACCATACTTTCAGAGAATGTCATGTTTGGCGGATTTCTTTATAATCATATGTAATTTAAAATTGTGTGTCCACTTCACGATGTTCGCGCTCCCTTTTCTTTGATTAAATGGGTATCCTTCCGATCAGTATTTTCAAATATTTTTTAGCTCATATTTATTCTAGGGGTTGATTTTCTTTTATTGTTCGCATTATTTTTATAAATCTCGCCTGCTGCTATGTTTGTAACTGCTGCAGTTTCATAAAGCGATATAATTATTTTCCCACAATTAAAAATAAAGCAAATATTTGCGGTTTCAGTTTTTATATTATCTACTTGAGAGGCAACATTTCTGTGGTTTGTATATATGTATAGCAACATTGAGACATTACTCACTTGATACTGGGATTGCGAATATCGTCTCGAGCCAAGATGGAAATTTATATCAAAAAATTGTTTGTGCCGGTACTGCGAGATGAAGTTTTCTAAAATAGTAATACTCGACAGCACGAAACAGGATGTGCTCAGAATGTAAAGCGTGCTACTTAGGCATGTGAAAAGTGCAAATCACAGTTTGGACGGTGTTTCGACTGGAAAAGGTATCTCACAACGTGTATCGGATCTCCTTCACTACCTGCCAGGCGTTATCTACAAACACTGTATCGGAGTTGCATTGGGGTGGTAACTAACGCGAGATGCACTGGAGAGTCATCAAAACAGAAAACTTCGCCCGTGAATGCCATGGACAGTTAGTTGCTTTCATCAAGACTTCCATGAAGCTACTGCGAAAAGACTTACACTAATACTAATGAAGCACGAAGGCATGAAAAGAATGCAAGGAGTATCATTCGCATGGCATATCGATGTGAGTAGTTATCAAAACAGTTTGTGAGCATCGAAAATTTAAAAGAGGCACCTGTAAAAGTGTGAACACACTGCACCATCCACCACATTTGACAGACTTATTCATTCTTCCTCTTAGCCGGTTTACAGCGAAAACTGGTACCAGTGCAGATTCGAATGACTAATTAGATACTACACCCACCAATTGGTCATTTGGCAACACATCACAACATAATAAAGTAACCTACCCCTGAGATGAAGCCTAATGTAAATACATTTTTCCTGAAGGAATCAGTTTTAATGGGTCTTTTGAAAATGTACGTTGCTCCGAATCTGGCAACTTCAAGGAANCATTTTTCCTGAAGGAATCAGTTTTAATGGGTCTTTTGAAAATGTACGTTGCTCCGAATCTGGCAACTTCAAGGAAAGATGTTTGTTCATTTCTGGCATGTATGAAACCAAATGTTATAACCCAACTTACAGAGGAGGCGTAAAACTATGGCACTGTGGAATATAATATATGGCGGGAATATAGCAGTAGTATACCACAGCTGTATGACGATGAGTGCCAAAAGAAGGCATTCAATATCTTGAATGTAGTTGTCTATAATGCATACGATATTAAGACAGTGTTTAAAATAGAATAAAGAAGGTATGCCACGAGGAAAAAAACAATGGTGTCGAAGGAGTCTAGCTAGACACTCGATTCTTTGGCCATCTGCAACTGATAACAAATGTGTTCCACCCACTTATAACGTTCTACATACAGGCTGGTCCTGAACTACAGGAACGAATGCTGTGAGGCGAATCCCTATGCAAAATGCAATATAAAACATTNCAGGCTGGTCCTGAACTAAAGGAACGAATGCTGTGAGGCGATACCCTATGCAAAATGGAATATAAAACATTTTACGAACAACGTCGTACAGTAACTCGTAAGGGAGGTAGCCACACTTGAAAATAGATATTTCAAATTTTTCTACCGGAAAATAATGAAACCTACGTGAGATCAAAGAGGCATTCTGTGAATAATGTTTTCTTTATCCAAGACCTGGAACCTGTGAACATTTGTGGCGTACTATCATCCCCTACATTGAGACACGGAGAGGTGGTATGTTATTATCCTACCAATGTGTGTGTAACCCTCGGGTATTTTGTAAATATGTGATAATCCTACGTTTCTGCACGGAAACACGTTACCTTGATGTAACACTTTCAGGCGAACAGTATTCGAGACAACGGACAAGTTCGTACGGGTGCACTTGGTTGCCTGCCAGGTACGCAACCCGCGTTGCAAGGCAGATCGTACGAACACCGCTTAACTGCTATGTGGGAATGCAGGTAATTGTGACAGAACAGCGTGTTCATACAGTACAGGCTCTGCGGGTAGGTGTAATTCAAAGGGGAAGACCGTATAAGGTAACTGTATGAGAACGTGCCTTGCAAATCGTCCGTGTGTGTGTTTACAGTAACTGTTCAAAGTGGCGACGACCAGCTTCGATACACAAACGACAGCGACGCATACTCGACTGTGTGACGCGGGCAAAGATGTGTGGGGTGTTGCGAATGATAATACAGGCATCAATAATCCGGGCGCGAAGTTCAGCTACCGTGTTTACCGGGGTCTGGTATATCAATGTCTTGAGATGACCCTACAGAAAGAAATCAGGTGGCGTTAGTTCTGGATAGCGAGGTGGCCACCTCACTGGTCCGCCTCTGCCTGTTATTGCATACTCCTTTGTTACTTTTAGGTAAAATTGATGTGTGATGCTATCTTATTAAGGAGTACATAGTAATTAGCTAAAAAGTCAAACTCGTTGCAACTCGCTAGGACCCACTGTTTTCATGTAAAATGCACACAAATGTTTCAGTTGTAGCAATTCTATGGCCTGGTGGGTAGGCAACATATCGTACACGCGGAGTTCACACATGTTGGATGTAATACAGCGTCACACGCTGAATAATAATCGCCAAGAACTAGCAGGAAGCAAAACCATTACAATTATTAAATACGCTTCATTAACGTTTAGATGAGTTTGGTAAAACATTATGAACTATGGAGGTAGAAAAGAAAGTAAAAACGTTTCCGTGCAACTGCATAACTTGCCGTTCTGCAGATAGTGTAACCACGTGTTTAGCCGGTTGTGCATAGGTGTGGGTAGTGATGAAGACACTGAGTTACTACCGGAAAACAGTAGCATCGCACTACAGTCAGATATTTGTTTACATGAATCGGGCTTGCAATAGTATACTCACGTTGTTGAATGTAATAGTAGTTTCCCCACATTCCCGCCCCACCAATACATTGCCGCTGCCTACCTCGACGCCAGAGCAGTCTGTTATTCACTGCATGCCACTGCGTAGCTTCGCCACTGCAAGAGAGGGACATGGCATCGTACACTAATTCGGAGAAGACGGACATGGTGGTGGTGTATGGAAAAGCGAGAAGAAACGGAAGGGAAGCTACACGTTTGTACAGCCAACGAAATCCTGCACGTCAGCCTAACAGTCATGCNAAGCGAGAAGAAACGGAAGGGAAGCTACACGTTTGTACAGCCAACGAAATCCTGCACGTCAGCCTAACAGTCATGCGTTCGGAAATGTCACACAGCGGCAAAGAAAAACGGGCACATTTTTTAGGCGAGGTGGATCAGGTCAACAGAGTAGCATTCGATCCTCACGTTTGGAAGAGACAGTCTTGGAGAGTGCAGAGAAAAACGTTTTTACTAGCACCCGTGCTTTCGTACGTGAAATTGATGCATAGAATGCGACAGTATGGCGTGTATTACATGAACAGATGCTGCAAACGTACAGCACGCGAAAAGCATTACAGCAAGTGGATTATGCCCCTTGTCAGGATTTTTGCCAGTAGTTCCTGCATCAGTGTAAAATTGTTCCTGATTTTCCTGCTATCCTTATGTTCACAGTCGAAGCCACATTCACACAGGAAGGGTGTTTTAATAGTCGAAATGGCCACATCTGGGATGACTCTAACACCCATGCAATTGCAATGACGGGCTACCAGCAACGATATTGAATCAAAATTTTGGCTGGAATACTTGGCGACAATGTAATTGGGCCATACTTGCTGCCAACTCATTTGACAGGCTTCCAGTATTGCTATTTTATGCAGTTCACGATGCCAGTCTTACTGGAGGATGTTGCGCTCGCCGTGAGACAACGGACGTGGCTGCAACACGACGGCGCTCCACCCAATTTCACGAGTTTTGTGCGTGACCACGTGAACGCAGCATATTCTGATCGCGGGATAGGACGAACGGGCCTGTTGCATGGCCCCCACGCTCGCCGGAAGTTACCCCATTACAATTTTAGCTGCGGGGATTCGTTAAGGCGTTTTTATACGAGACAACTATTGGAACTGAGATGGATTTGGTACCGAGGGTCGTGTCATGGCTGCCTGCAATAAAGTGCGAGACACACCAGGTGTCATTGAAAGGTACGTCAGTCTCAAGTGCACCGTTACACCTACTGGAATGAGGTTGGAGGTGCACATTTCGTACAGTTGCTAGTATGAAGTTGTTTTCCAATAAAAAGCTGTAATAGCTAATGACTCTTTTGTTGTGCTGCCAATAAGTGCCATCTGTGCCCATGCCACCCACCACACATGCAAAATCGTTGAACACATTGTGACTAACCAAATTTATTAAAGGCATTACTACATAGTCACACTGCTCGCACCATAATTTATTATCCTTACACTCTTCTTATCACATCAAAAACAGTATAATTCATCCACACATTTCGACTACCTGCTAACACTTGTGGTTACATTATCTGTAGAAAGGCGAGAGTTAGGCAGTTGCACATAAACATTTTGTCTTAATTTCTACTCCCTTTCTTCATAATGTACCACCAAACACAAATAAACGTTGTTGTAGCGCATTTACTAATTGCAATTTGTTTACTGCCTGTTTGCTTTGGGCGATAACTAGTCAACGTGCGACGCCGTATTACTGCCAGCATGTATTTACCTTCGGGTGTGGAAAGTATTGACTACCCACCAGATCATAGTATTACTACAACTGAAACCTTTGTGTGCGTTTTATACGAAAACGGTGGGTCCTAGGGAGTTGAAATAAAAGTGCCTTTTTGGTTAATTATGACCTACTGCTTAATTCTATGACATCAAACATAAATTTTACTTCAAGGTTAAAACGTTGTATGCAATAACAGGGTGCGAACTGCTATTTTTTACATGATGAGGGTGAGAACGACGTACTATGCCTTAATTTTATCCAAGATCGTAGTTTGATTAATTCATATACAAAATGTTGTTCCTCTAACGCAAGTACTTTTCTTAATATCCTAAACAACATGCTTTTCGGACTCCACCTTAAAAGGTTTCTACAGCCTTCATTATTTAAGATGGACCACGTGGGTCATATTTTATATTTATTCATTTCACGTCAGCAATCCCCTCGCACAGTTTGGTCACGTTTCTGAAACAAATTTTGTTGAGTGTGTGTGTGTGTGTGTGTATATATATACATACACATACACTGAATAAATATATATATATATTCAGATTATGATATATGAAATTTAGCAGCCCCCTCTAGTGAAAAAGTCTACGCACGCCTATTCTCGCCCCTTCCAAAAACCATCCATCCCATTTTGTTTTTTCTTCGATAAAAGCTTTTCTCCTCATTCGGTATCTCTTCGCCAAATATGTAACGTTCATGCCGACATTGCAATGGGCCTAAAGACTTTATTAATGCAGAAGTAAAGCAAAAATGTCAAATTGTTACGAACTTAAATATTTTACTAATATACCCATTGACAATAAGGAGACGCATAGTGAAATGTCACCGGTTTGATTTACGATAATTTTAAACATTACTTTCATAATACAACGTCCAGACTAATTAGAAATATTTTACTTAATTCGCTGTCCTTAACTGTGAACTTGCACTCCATTGTGTGTACAGGAGTATACACGCAGTGAACGGGCAGTGACTCTTTTCAAATGTTGATTTTAGAAGCGCTCACAATAAGCTAAGTTTGAGAGAATCGGCAGAGTGGTTCCCAATGAATGGGATAAGGTGTTCTTTTTATGTGCCTTAATATTACATGATGCTGAACAAAACAGGAAGCAAATCTCTATAATCATTGCTTGCAATAAATGCTATCAGCTTTCTCAAGTTTAATTGTAACTGAACGTATGGTTCTATATATATAAAATAATAACTTAAAATATTTATATGGTGTCTTATTGAAAATAAATTCTGGAATCACTAAAATCATAAATGATTAGGCTATCTTACCGTAGCAATACTTGCATGCTTAATAAGCGAGGACTCAGTGGAGTAGTTACTGAGATATGGTATAACAGTTTTGCAATATCCCGGTGGCGTCATCTTTCAAAACCGCTTTCAAAAATAGTGAATTAGTATAGTTACTGCTCGCAGCAGTTAATGTCAGCGTATCAAGTTTGGTAGAAAATGTTCAAACAATCCTGAATACATGTAAATCTGGCCTAAGATATTTACAAGGCTGTCGTACAAGCCGGGATTACTAAAATCACTGTGGCTTAGCAAAGTCTTATTTCTGTGCCAAGTGGGCAGAAATCGTTGAGTAGTTCTTGAGATGACCAAAGTATTTTATTTTTCAGGCGGCACTATAGTAGTATAAGAACGTGCGTCCGAGTGCAACGGTCGCTGGCTGAGGTGCCGAGGTGCTGTCTGCCATTATGGATTTCGGTACAAGATAGCGATCTGAGTGTTAAAAATGTCCTGTTTTTCCCTCTAGAAGGCTCATTTGGTTTCGATAATACCTGTTTGGCCCCCAGAATTTCCCTTCCCCCTTCCACCACCCACAACCTCCCTAAATTCCAAAAAAAAAAAAAATTAACACCTTGCTGCTTAGTGTGGTTGAGTGACTGCTCAATGCAGCTGAATATCTGCAAAAGTTGTTGAAACATCAGCCGCTATGAGCAGTCTATATATTTAAATAATTCTAAATAATAATATTATATATAGTTATATCGGCAACTACTTGTGTGATTTCTTTAATTGCCATGTTTTGTGTCCTATTTCCTTCAACAAAAGTGCCGGAATGAATTTTTTTTTCTTTTCGAAAAATTGATCTGTAGGAAACTTTTTAATTGCAAAACTTTTTTTTTATTCTTAGTTTTCTCCATAAGTTAAACTTATCGTTAGCTACAACAATTTAAAACATATATTTAAAAAAAATGCAGCACTGCCAAAAAAACATTTTCGTGGGAAGAGAATTTAAAATACCGGCATAAGTTTGCTAGAGAAACCAACGAGTGTATTCCTAGTACGTTTTCTTATGAAAATAACATACACTTCAGAAGGTTGTACCACAAGTATCAAATCATTTTGGGAGTGTTGCAATTATATTTTTGGACCATTTTAACGAACTAACAAAAGCATGTTCAGATTTATATAATTATAAATAAATATATGGCATTAATATAACTAGAAATAAATACATGACAAGTATAGTGAACGTTAAACAAGAATTTTGATTCTGCAAATAAAATGAATATACAGTACAGTCAATAAGTTCGTGGATGCCGTCGTACATGGCTGCCTACACTCCGGATGTCATTCAATCCACGAACTTATTTACTGTGATAGTATATGGTGTCGTTAATTAAAGACCGACGAAAAGTACGCGAGGCAGCTCAGTTCTTTGTGCTATCAGGAGATGTGGATCCTGATAAGCGAGCTCCCATCGTCCTAAACGTACCATCATTTCCGTGTACCAAATGATTAAAATTACTTTATGCAAGTGAGCACCTTAATAAATGGTTCATCCAGGCTAATGACGCTAATAGACACACAAACATATTCTCAAACTGGTTTCTGAACTCATGATCTCAAAGCCGGCAAGGAAGCACATCTACTACCTCTGTACAAGTGAATATCTGTAATAGTAAACTTGTGATACGAGCATCATAACATCAAAATAATAATTTTGATTAATAATAAGCGGGTGGTTATTAAATTAAATTTCTCTATATAGAAAACACGATGAAAATTCATTGTAACAAAAACCATCAATAATGCTGTAAACCATCCTCCCCCCCCCCTTTTTTTTACTTTAGGTCGAGGTAGAATACATTAAAGTAGTTATACAAGTAGTTAGGAGAGGTATAAATACTCTACAGAGAAAAGAATACATTCACATAACTCTAATAACTTAAAAAGGAAACTTTTTGTAAACAACTTAACGCTTGGTAACGCTTTGGCAATTTTTGTAGGGAAACACTGGAATAACATAATTTAAAAAATCAGTAAATCATAACTTAAAGTTGTGTAGTAAATATTGGTATAAAATTAATAGTATCAGCATGAAGTTGATCACTTCCGTGGTCCTCATGAACTGATATATGTACTTGATGTAATAAGCTCTCTGAACTTTTAAAACTTCAAGACCGTAGGAAAGTAGGTCTAAAATATATATTTCCTTTTATCTTCAGAAATATAAATTGTCGCATTATACTCAAACCTATAAATTACGATTACATTTCGTCTTAAAATTAACTTTTAACGCTGCTAGGTACAGTGTTTCATCTCTGAAATGTATACCGTAACATTCCAAATGTCTTTACATATTTTAAAACTTTTATTTCTCGTTATCTTCTTTTCATTTTTATGTAAGTTTTATAAGAAGCATTTAAGGAACTCCCAAAAATTAAATAAGACATTTAGAATAATTTTTGTGTACTAGGAATTACTTCTTTGCTGAAACTTCCACTGGCTGAAACCAATCAAATAAGTGTTCAGTGGGAGCAATGCACTTACTTAAGTTTTTATTTCATAATATTGCTATCTTTTCAATATTTCTCGTCAGGCGAAAGGAAGTTGTAATATATTTGGGGCAAAATGGCCGAATTTCGTAATGCTGCAACTTAAATAGCAACAATATTTGTATCACGCTCTCGTCCGCCACTGGTGTCCTTGTACATTATAAACTATCGGGCTTCTGGCAAAAGATGTAAAAGATAATTAAACACGTAAAGTAACTAAGTACTGCTGCAGTAATAGCCCTAGCCCATGTAAAACAACGAGCTTGGCGTCACTAACGAATATCTACTGCTACCAAACGTTATATAACGAATGAAGGTAAATGCGTTCTGAAAAAAGTGTCACGAATCATTAAAATGAAAGACTAATTTAATTGCATAATATTATTAAATTCCAGCGGTTACACAAATTATAAACAAAATGAAGTTAGTTAAAAGAGGTAAATCAAGCGGATTTATGACCCTGTATTTTAAAATCAAATTTTTCAACACAAAACTTTATCGCAATACTTACGGCCGAGACAGAAAGTTAATCATTTAAGTTAAGTAATAATATCAAAATTTTACAAAATTGAATTGAGTGAAAAAATTAATTTCTGTAAATGAAACTATGAAAAGTAGAGTCCCTTACTACCAACTATTATGTTCATTATAATTACATTTAAAACTGTCTCTTAATCACAATTAATTAAAATGTAAATGGTCCACTAGTCCAAACAAATTCTTTGCATTACGAAAAATACCTTTATTCCATAACTTTAATAAATAATTTTTTTGGCTTCCAATTGATATATTAAATGTTTCGTCATGTGATACAAAATTATGACGGAAACAATTCCAAGTAAACTAGTTATATGAGATACGTTAATGGTGGTTGAGCCAAATCCGTCTAGATCATCTGAATATCACAATAAACGTAACCGATGCCAGGTTCATCCTGCTGAAGTCGAAGTTATGTAATTTTTGTAGAGCCCAAACGAAGCAGTGAAACCAAAACTAGAAAAAACTTCAAAACGGAGACACAAAAAAAGGAAGACGAAAACCATATCCAAAGAGAAGAAATAATAACGACTTAATTATTTACTGAGAACGAACGCGTTGCATAGATACAAAACCACTGGTGAACAAACTTATCCATAGAAGGCTTCGGAGAAAACTAAGTTGAACAGCATCGTTGGCTGGTAACCAAACACCACAAACACTACCACACAATCTGCGCTACTCAACTCTGCTCTGAAAATTGAACTAAACTACACAATAAAAAGATTTAGTCCATGCAATAGGTAACTTCATTCTTCTATAAGCAATTAAAACAAACCTAATTATTACATCAAAACACCATGACTTTAATTAACTTAGAGTTCTTCAAAGTTGAAAATAACAATTAAAAAAATTCAAAATCTTGAAAGAAATAAAGTACTTTGAGGAATTTGCAAAACCTTTTAAAAACGGCACACTTGTACTATCTTGTTCGTCGTCAAAATCACGAATGGCCACATTAAAAGTCCATTTTTGCCGTTTATATAGATAATAAATTTTTTAACATGGAATTGTGAGAATACTACAGAGTATGTGGTCTCATTTAGGTTCTTCACAAAATAATTTCTTATACTAAACGATATACTGATATTTCTATGTACAAACTGCCGGTTACAATTAGGAGTGCAAATGATTATCTTTCAATCTTCATCTTCTCGTCCTGAGATTAACTAAATTACAGTGGCATCTTAAGATGGCCACACATTTCAAAAGTAGCGTTGTTGGAGTTCTTGGATAACTTCAGGTATGGAAACATTTGTTCATAATCTTCCCTTGAAACTGCTTCCTCGTTATGTTTTTTCCCCTAAATGTATACACACCTGTACAAATAAAACCCCGTAAAATTAGGCAGCATCTGATAATTCAATGAAGATTNCTGTACAAATAAAACCCCGTAAAATTAGGCAGCATCTGATAATTCAATGAAGATTTTAAAAAAACTGGTACACCTGCCAAATATCGTGTAGGGCCCCCGCGAGCACGCAGAAGTGCGCAAAATGACGTGACATGAANCCCCGCGAGCACGCAGAAGTGCGCAAAATGACGTGGCATGGACTCGACTAATGTCTGAAGGTATGCAGGAGGCAATTCACACCATGAATCCTGCAGGGTAGTTCACAAATCCATAGCAGTGCGAGGTGGTGGAGATCTATACTGAACAGCACGTTGAAAGGCATCCCATATATGCTGAATAATGTTCATGTCTGGTGATTTAGGTGGCCAATGGAAGTGTATAAAGTCAGAAGAGTGTTCCTGGAGCCAGTCGGTAGCAACTCTCGACTTGTGGGGTGTAGCATTGTCCTGCTGGAATTGTCCACGTCCGTCAGAATGCACAATGGACATGAATGGGTGCAGGTGATCGGACAGGATGCTTACGTATCTATCACCTGTCAGAGTCGTATCTAGACGTATCAGGGGTCCCATTTCACGCCAACTGCACACGCCCCATACCATTACAGAGCCTCCACCAGCTTGAACAGTCCCCTGTTAACATGTAGGGACCATGGATTCATGAGGATGTCTCCATACCCGTACACGTCCATCCGCCAGATACAATTGGAAACAAGACTCGTCAAACCAGACAACGTGTTTCCAGTCATCAACAGTCCAATGGTGGTGTTGGCGGGCCCAGGCAAGGCGTAAAGCTTTGTGTCGTGCAGTCAACAACGGTACACGAGTGGGCCTTCGGCTCCGGAAGCTCATATCAATGATGGTCCGTTGAATAGTTCACACGCTGGCACTTTTTGATGCCCCAGCATTGAAATCTGCGCCAATTNATGGTCCGTTGAATAGTTCACACGCTGGCACTTTTTGATGCCCCAGCATTGAAATCTGCGCCAATTTGAGAAAGGATTGCACGTCTGTCACGTTTAATGATTCTTGTCAGTCGTCGTTTGTCCCGTTCGTTCACGATCTTTTTCCGGCCGCAGCGATGTCGAATATATGATGTTTTACCGGATTCCCGATATTCGCGGTACACTCGTGAAATGGTCGTATGTGAAAATACAAATTTTATCGCTTCCTCGGAGATGCTATGTCCCATCTCTCGTGCGCCGACTACAACACCACGTTCAAACTTACTTAAATCTTGATGACCTGCCATAGTAGCAGCAGTAACCGATCTAGCAACTTTGCCAGACTCTTGTTGTCTTATATTGGCGCTGCCGACCACATCGCGTAACTTTGATTGGTTCCATTCCTCTGTTATTTGCATGCGCACGCCTATACCAGTTTGTTTGGTTCTCCAGTGAAATTTATCTCATACAGTGGAATAGATAGCAAACTACAGTGTAATTATTAGAAGCGTGGAACATATTTTCACTTAAAATAACTTGTTATATGCGATGGGAAAAACGATGTTTGCTGATGATCAAATTTAGTAACAAGAGAAAAGTATAAATTGTAGCATTAACTTTGTTGCTCCAACTGCTATGTGCAATCATTTAATGGTCGGAATAACTTTTGCAAAATAAGACACTTTTCAGTAATACATTTCAATGTATTATTAAATAACAAATTTATCAACTAAATAATTTGAAAATAAACATTATTGAGAAGCTCAAGTAGTTAATTCTTTGCAATACTGTGATATGTAAGGTGAAAAGATTTTTCTATGTTAACGTTTCACATGCGATTAATGAAATAACTCACTTTTAAAAGATACCCTCACCCTTTTTTTTACACGTCCTTGCGTTTTAGGGGTTCAGTAGACTCTAATGTCTAATACACTTTGCCTTATATTTGTGAAATATGTAGGTATGACTTATCCTAAATAAAATTTGTAATATTTCAAAGTCACAATCCCATCGCTGAAGTAAATCATTTCGTGCAAAACATAACTTGAACCTTTTTGACTAGTGCATCCGCCACGTAAGTCCTAATCACATAAAGCATCACCGTGTGAGGCTACTATTAATCAATGATAGAGATAAGAAATCAACTAGACTAGACGCATTTCCGTTGTATGATACGATAGCCATTGCGAAAAGTTAAAGGAAATGGAATCATTCACATAATTATGCTGCTTCGTGGGCGTGGCGGTTGCAGAGATAAAATATCGTCTAGCTAGCCGATGCAGCAGCGGCGGTTGTCTTCTAGAAAATAAATAACGTACATTCGTTAACTCTCAATTTTACTCCCGAGTTAACAACGTGCTTGGGATATCAGGAACTGCTCCTTTGCAGGCACGGTGATCTCTTAGACACATAAATTCTCTCTTAGGAGGCGGCTGGGTTGCTTTGGCAAACATCGCGTCTCCATGGAAACAGCACATCATCAAGGGCCTAGATGGATTAACATCACTTCAGCCGCCCAACAGACGCGTGGTATCTCCCCGTGCAGTATGGAAAATTATTATTGAATAGTACATTTCCTGAACACCCCAAATGTGAATGCTTATGTTGTGCTTACGCTTTAAATAGGAAATGTAATTCAGAAATTTTTCATGAGATTCTTATTTTGTGAACGCATGTAAAGTGATCCCGCAGTGCAAATTCGGTTCCTTGACTCATGTGTGAAATTTTCTTATCCTCCCCAATATCTGCCACACAACAATTTTATAGTTGAACTGATTTCGTGCAAAATAAATTATTTTTTTACATAATTCAATTAATATGACTTGCAGCGTTGAAAAAATGTTAATGTTACTTTTTCGAAAAGCAACTAATTCATAGTTTATCATCAGAGACATGTACGGCAAGGTATATTATTGTTTATTTTCGAATTTATTTTCAGTAACGTAAAACGTGAAGTGTAATTTTTTGTAAATTAATTACTTTCATTTTGAAACAGTAGATTTTTTTCAATATTGCTTACAAATTTCAGATACTGTATTCAGGTTTTCTGTTTACTTGGCTATTTAATAAAATGTAAATTTTTAAATATATATTTTACTTGAAAACTTAATTCGCGTCAAATGTAAGCAGGGAACGTGGTTTGAAGCCGAAATTCTGGTAGTGAGATTCTGCACTTGTATTCGTTTTGTATTTCGAAGGAAATTTGATGTCAATGAGAAGGGGAGAACGTAGGAGAAACCCCTCTCTCGCTATCAAACCCTCAATGTTACCCAATAACAAACACGCCTCACATGAAATAAGTAAACTATGGTTCGGTGCCGTTAGGGGCGGGGTATCTTTTAAAAAAAAAAATATTATTGTAGTGGAAATTCATGATATGCATGGTATTTGTTTTGACACTGGGTTAAGTTTTTCGATTCGAAATGTTTGGGAAATTATATAACAGCTGAGTATTTGAGGTGCTGGCGAAATTTAAGAGGTTCTTTTTATATGGAAGTTGAGAAATGTTTGAGTTGTGGGATTATTCAAGTTCTAATGAAAATTAAATCTTTATTTCAAGTTCATTTTCAGGTGCGCGAATCTCAAGGTCAAATGGTTACTCTCAAAGTATAATAACAGGTCTTGGGGGGACAATATCACAGCTATGCGGAATGCTGTTACAACCACCATCTTCAATACTGCAGTCGGTCTAAGTAATAATAAATTTGCATTCTGTCATACAGGACACGAACATATGACAACAATAAAACACTTTGATTTTTGCAATTAGCAGAACTGAAGCCTGTTAGACACAGAAATGTGCAGTATATATTACACTTAACTTAAAGGTGGAACTGATTTCCCTCAATATCCCATTTGTGTGGCGGCCAGGTTTACCATTTTTCGCTGTGGTCCTAAAACCTATTCCCTAAGATGCGATACAAATGCAATGCGTGTTATCAGGGATTCATATTTCTGATGGAGCTGTACATCCTATAATTTAAAATTTGCATTATAGGTTCAGATTCTGACTACAAATTCGAACATTGTTAATGCTATTTTATCAGAAATGTTTCATCCACCTGAAAATATCGAATAATTCTAATATCCGTTGCTGACTTTTTGTTCTGCGAAAAATGTAAATTAATGTCAGCAGCTCAACTCAATAAAACTGCTCCAATTTTCTTGGTTTTGTCTACGAGTCAAATTTCAGTCATTTACTTTTTTACTAAGATATTCCTAAATTTATTTATTTTGTGGATATTTTAAGGTTTTTTTCTGTCAATGACGGGGCATTCCCACTTTGTACGGGCATCGTTCACCTGGTAATAACTACCACTTTATCCTCACATTTAGATAGCACTGAAATGCCTACACACTTATAAAATATGCTGAGACAGACACCTGTGTAGAATTGAAATTAAAATAATTTCAAACTGCTCGGAGGATTGTTAAAATTTCACTCCACTCCACGTAATTTACATTTTCACTGCNAAATTAAAATAATTTCAAACTGCTCGGAGGATTGTTAAAATTTCACTCCACTCCACGTAATTTACATTTTCACTGCTCAAAGATGATAATAATAACATACTTCATAATCGTTTAGTGAAATTGCTGTATAATAATCACAGTGATTCAAGAAACTGTTGCAAATTTATAAATATTAGGAATGTGGCTCGCATATTACAGAGATATGAAAGCAGTATGCAATTTCTTAGGTGTAACATAAAGTCTCAAGGTTGTAATTCTGCTTGAAGATCTGAATTTCTTTTAATTTCGAAATTCGGCCAGCTGTCGCTGTCTCGTTAAGAACAATATCGATGCGTTTCAAACAGTGCTTGAATGTGGTACAGGATGTTGTNGGCCAGCTGTCGCTGTCTCGTTAAGAACAATATCGATGCGTTTCAAACAGTGCTTGAATGTGGTACAGGATGTTGTGTGGATATTAATAACGTAGGCATTTGCAAAGATACTTTATTCCGCTTAGAATATCACATTAAGGTTCACGCATCTAGCAATTTTTGCTACCACAGAATATTGAAAATTGTAATAAGTTGAGAAAAGATTGTTTGCCCCCAAAAAAGTTGTCTTCTACGTGATTTCTCATACATATATGATCCTGCAGCCATTCTTCATATCGAGCATTTCCTAAATTTCAACATATAAACACACCTCACAAAAATTTTGTAATATTGTGCGATAAGGCAGTGTGGGTGATAGGAGTTATGTAATTCTTTTTTGCTAAACAGAGAGAGCTCACTAACGCATTGAACATGCCTGGGAAAAGTTTAAAACAGCAGTGTATATTCGTCTACAACCCCCAGAAACACTTACAGATCTCATAAGAGCTGCCCAGATGGGATGGGACCTTCTTTCGGAAGATGACATCAACACATTGATTATAAGCATGCCACGGCGTGTTAGGGACTTGTACAATGCACATGGGTGCCATACACGGTAATACGCTGCCGTGGGAAGAAAGAAACCCTCCCTAGTCAGAGACACCATTACGTTAATTTTGTTGTTATTTAGTGTTTATTTTTCTGTGATAGTGGACAGTAATTTTTTTGTTAGAAACTCTTTGAATTTTACGTTTTGTCTCGGCAAAGTTGGTAACATCTAATTGCTATGCTTTCTTTTATGTATATTCCATACTTTTACATATGTTTATGTATATTCCAAAAATTTTGTGGGGTGTTTATATTTCTGACTTTAAATGTGACCAGTTTTCATTCCTGGGCATCTGATCAAGGTCTTATAGTTCTATGTTTCTTTCTTGTACAAATCGTCGTGTTAGAGTTAAGGCTTGAAGCATTTTGGATAACCGACAAATTTAATATAACCAACAAAAATATTCCTTGGCGTGTGTCATATATTTAATCGAAATTCGGCAAGATTTTATAATTTATGTGGAATAGTATTCCTTCCTTAATCATAATCTTCGCCCCATAAACCGTTCCGAGTTCCAAACATTAATAAAAACATAAAGATTTAGGTTGCATATAAAATTAAACATTAAATTTTGATTAAATTATTACTTATGTGTTTGCTATGCAGTGGCTAAATAAAACGTAAAGACATTTTAATAATTATCTACCGCGTGCATATTGGCTGTGTAAGCTGCTTAAATACGTCCACTAATTTGTTTATAGTACTCCTCTGCTCAAAAATATCTATAGTATGTTTACAGTTTCTGGATCAACCATTCACAGCAATCAAGCTTAAAGACATATTGCGACATTAAATTTTGAGCTGGAAATAAGAGTTTCAACAAGTAATGAAACACTCATTATACGCATGTTTATTTTTTTTACACATCCTGAATATCTAGCATGGCCTTCCGATTTATTCGTCGGTACAGCTGAAGTTCTGAATTTTGGTACTTATTATATATTGCATTTTACATCCCATTTGTTTTCAGTAGCTACGAAGTATTTGTAAATTCTGCTTGCTTCTACCCCACTAGCTAAAACCACTATAATAGAGACACAGTGTACTAACAAAATAGTTTGTGGCGAAAGAGATACTCCATTAGTATTATTGGGCGTTAGAATATTCCCTTTCACTGTAGGCTACCAGCAGCGATTGCTTACACTGCGGTCGTAATACTTCAGATCCATTCCCATCGATTCACATTTATCTTTTACATGACTATGGTATCTTGCACTCAATCTCGAACTCAATCCGCCACAGAGGCGGATACAAGGGGAGGTGCTAAAGGGGGTTGAGCCCCATCCTTTAATCTTGACAATACACAGGATACAATGAGATTAGTCTTGAAAACAAGTGCATTATTAATAGCACAGTAAAAATGAATGTACTTAGTATAGAAATATAAAATTATAAAAATTATTTATATAGCTTAACCACTCAGTATCGACATTCATAGCTAGCATTAAAATGTAATGTTTACTGGCACTCATGTGGTTGGTGTAATACGCAATGCCTCCGACGATCAAGTAGCCCCATTGTTAATGAGTTTCTAAATCCACCATTGATCCACTCGCACGGATATAGACGTATATAATACCCTTGCTGATTTAACGCATTCCTCAATTTTAACCTACTTTCGGAAGAAATGAAATGCTTATGAGATCACTTTCTTGACTATGTGTCTGTGAGTGTGTATGTGTGTGTACGTGTGTGTGTGTGCCTCCCCTTGCAATTTTTTAACGCGTGACCCGAATTTAACAAAACCTGAGTAAACATATAGCACTAAGTAAGGACATGTGCAGTTTATAGTCTTCGACCCTTTTGAACGCTAACTTTCAAAATGGCTAACGCTTTAAAATTTAGGACGATATGTCATATCTCAGGAACCATTCAACCGATTTTAACAAAATATTGTATGTTGACAGCGCAAGGTGTAAGAATTGAAATAGAAGATGCATATTGTTGTTCGTCCGCCATTTTGGAAGATGACGAAAGATGAAAAATAAAGCTTTTATGTTATATCTCGAAATTTACTCAACCAATTCTCACTACAATTTGGCAAATAACTAATACTATGGTACGCAATGCACACATATGCAATTTAAATTGATGAGGTACTTATTTTCAAAATAGTGCTTTAAAATATTTTAAGTTTATTTGGTGTAATTACCAAACGTTTTTAACTATTTCGATACAATTTTGTGTGTTCACAGTGACTATTACAAGCATTATAACTGTCAATAAATTACCACTTTTGTCGGCCATTTCGTAAGATAACGCTACATAAATTAANCTATTACAAGCATTATAACTGTCAATAAATTACCACTTTTGTCGGCCATTTCGTAAGATAACGCTACATAAATTAATAAAGTTTTTATGTCATATATCGGGAAACAATTGACCGACTCATACCAAACTAAGCTAACAAGTAGTAGGCCTACTGCCACAGTTGATGTATATAAGTATGTTTTAAGTAAGGCAGACATACTTATTTTCAAAATGGCGGCTATTTACCCAATTTAGAATAGTATGCTGTATCGTCTAAACCATGTAATCAATTTTAATTTTACTTTGCGTGCTGGCAGTACATATATAACAGCTATCAAATGTGTATATACAAATACTTTTTCAGCAATTCTGTAAAATAGCGCGAAACGAAAAATAAAATTTTACGTCATATCTCGGGAAACAATTGACAGATTCCTACCGAATTTGGCAAACAAGCTGTACTGCGGCACAGGAAGTAAACTGGTAGTTTTTTAATATGCCAGTCACTTATTTTAAAAATAGCGTTCATATTGACATTTTAGTTTAGTGTGCTATATCGTCGAAACCATGTCATTCATTGCTGCTTATCTTTGTATGCTGGCAGTATATTTATCAACCATCAAATGTTTCAACGCAAAGTCTCTCGTTCAACAATTTTCTAAAATAGTGTTATATGGCATTACAATTACGTCTTACATCTGGATAAAACTAACAAACTTCTACCAAATTTGACAATCACGTATCACTATGGTAGGCCATCTAAACGTATTTGCTTTGAGTGGGTCAAACACTTTTTTTCAAAACAGTAACCATATAAACATTTTAAGTTCACAATGTTATATCTAAAAAAATAAGAAACAAATTTCAACTTAGTTTTGTAAGGTGGCGGCATCTATTACATCCATCAAATCTGTCTTATACGGAGTCTCATTTATCCGCTATTTTGTAAGACAGCCCCACATTTAAAAAAGAGTTTTCGAGTCATATTTCGGGAATCAATCAATCTATATCTTACAAATTTGGCGAAGGAGTTGTACTGGGGTAAGCCATATACTTTATGTTTTAAATGNAATCAATCAATCTATATCTTACAAATTTGGCGAAGGAGTTGTACTGGGGTAAGCCATATACTTTATGTTTTAAATGTGTCAGACACTTATTTTCAGAATGGCGAGTATAAATAACATTTTGACTTAGTGTACTCTATCTACTAATCTTTATATCAGATTTTTACTTTACTTTGTGTACTGTATCTATGACAAACATCGAATGTGCTAACCCATAACCTTTTTGTCCCCCATTTCTGAAGATCGCTACATGAAAAAAATGTATGTTTTATGCCATATCTCGAGGACCAATCAACCCAATTCTTACCAAAACTCCACGTAACTAGTGCTACGGTAAGTTATCCAAACTAACATGTATTATGTGCGGCAAACCTTTCTAAAAAGAGATTTATATAAATAATTTAGATTAATGTGTTACATCTATAAAAAAATTTAACAAAATTCATCAAAAATTTGTATTATAACATTATTCATTAGAAGAATCAATAATACATACAGAAATAAGCCTTCTCTTTTGCCGGTATTATTGCAAAATAGTGCTAGGGGAGTAAACTGAAAATTGAAATTATAAGTAAATTGAACCATCTGAGCTTTTAAGAACTTCATATTTCCGGAACAATCAAACCATTTCCACCAAATTTTGCACAACATTAGTTCTACAATAGGCCATGTAAATTTGCATAATTTACATGGGGTCGGACATTGATTTTTAAAATGGCTACTATATATGTGTTTGTCATATTTATTCAACAATTTAACCACATACAACCAAAATATTTTGCTGGCAGTATTTATGAAAAACATCGTATACAGAACCTCTTTCTTTAGACAATTTTGTAAGATACCACCAATTAGCAAAATAACATTTTATTCCATAGCTCGGGGAACAATCAACCAATTCCCAAAACATTTTTCACACTAGTAGCACTACGGTGGGGCATGTAAACTTACCTGTTTAAAATCGCTCAGACGCTTATTTTCAAAATAATGGTTGTGTAAATATTTTAGGTGAGTGAACTCTATAGTTAAAAACATTAGCCTGACTACATCCGAAATTGATACTCCGAATCCTACCCCATTGTTGCAGTTCATTGCATGCTAGCTTAATTTTAAAATGTTTCTAAGTTAGAATCTTGGNAGCTCGGGGAACAATCAACCAATTCCCAAAACATTTTTCACACTAGTAGCACTACGGTGGGGCATGTAAACTTACGTGTTTAAAATCGCTCAGACGCTTATTTTCAAAATAATGGTTGTGTAAATATTTTAGGTGAGTGAACTCTATAGTTCAAAACATTAGCCTGACTACATCCGAAATTGATGCTCCGAATCCTACCCCATTGTTGCAGTTCATTGCATGCTAGCTTAATTTTAAAATGTTTCTAAGTTAGAATCTTGGNCTCCGAATCCTACCCCATTGTTGCAGTTCATTGCATGCTAGCTTAATTTTAAAATGTTTCTAAGTTAGAATCTTGGGTAGTACACGAGTGTATTTGTAGTTTTCTCGATACTGTTGCGTATGGTTCTGGTTTCATCTTCAATTAAATTGCGGTCATTGAGACGTCAATGCCTACTTACCATTTAAACTTTTAAGAACTTCATAAAAAAGTATTCACACCCATGAAGAGAAGAGTAAGCTCATTTGTCATATCAGTAACTTCTTGTTTATGCTAGCCTATCTCTTTATCTCCGCATATAATAGTTTAACATTTTGGACATTTTTTTCCTCGTTCAGTTGAAGTCAAATGTAACATAACACAAATATTCCGTACGCAGTTAGCTGGTATATTCTATTTAACTTTCCGTAAACTAACTACATAAGTAAGCTCCAATAATCAAACATGAAATGTGATCCTCAGAACGTAGCTTACATGTTACTATCGATATAACCTTAGTTTCGTGCACTTAAGACTTATTAAAATATATTCTAAATATCGTTCTCTAGGTTGGCTATCTTATACGGAGCAGGCCAGTTGTCGCGCCGTTTTAAAACAGACAGTATTAGGATTTCTTGGTGCCCTTATGTCAGATCACTTTCTAATACAATACTTTCACCTACTGATCCTTGTATTTTTGCTGATATTTCACCTGGAATTACTTTGCCCTGTCAGTAGTCATCTTGAAGTGGAATAATATCGTTTGCCTAAGAGTGTACAGAGCTCAACTGGTTGTTGTTTGTAGAAGAAAAAGACAACATACATTAGTGAACGTTTTGTAAGCCTTTAGATTATTTCAGTGAAATAAAATGTTGAAATTACATATTTTGCAAAACAAAGTTGTGAAAAAAATAATGTTGTCAGTTTGATACCATTCGTAATGAATTTCAGACACAAATATAAACAATTCAAATATAATACAATAACAAATGATACACGATATATAAAAATATTTTAAAAATTTATAAGTAAAATATGTACAACCTTAAACAAAATGTTATCCAAAGTAAAATTATAGAATATAAATTAAATACAAAAATATGATTTCAAATGAGTCCGCTGGCATTCAAACCTGACAACATAAGCAATAATCAGTCTGCCTTGCCTCAACGTATAGTACAAATGCGTTCAGTCATTAGACCACACAGCCAGCTTGAGCAGGGATGTGCGTTGCAGCACCTCAGGCCCCGCGCTCAAGGATGAACTTCGTTAGCTGTTATGATTCGCCAAATATTACGCAGCGAGTGAAATTTCAATTTTGGCGCTTTAAGGCGTGACGTCTGTATCCACTGTAAGCACCGGAAATTATTTGATTTCAGTCCTTGGTGTTCTCTCTATCTGTAACGTTTGCCATTGTTTAACTGTTTTTTTTTTTCAAATTCAATTTATTCTCGATGTTGTTGGTAAAATATGCATGGGTGGAGGCCTTGTTCTCTGGATATGGCTACGGACCACGTAAGTGCTTGGATCGTCTTTGTTACGAACACGAAATTGTCAATGGAAAATACATATNGGATATGGCTACGGACCACGTAAGTGCTTGGATCGTCTTTGTTACGAACACGAAATTGTCAATGGAAAATACATACTAAATAGAGTTATAATCCGTAAATATCACAAATTAACAAAAAGGTGTTATAAATATCACAAATCGTGTTACAGCTCTCTTATCCGCGAATGTTTAAATAAATAATAAGCTTTTTTAAACTTGAATGCAATAATATTTACAATAATGAAAATGGTAACACGGTTATACCATTCTAAGCTGACATGCGAGTATCCGAGCAAAATAAAGTTGTTCNAGTTATACCATTCTAAGCTGACATGCGAGTATCCGAGCAAAATAAAGTTGTTCATTTCGAATTTGAGACCAATTATAATTTCCGCGCTGTGTTAAATTTATAACAATTTAATTCAATGCGACCTATAATGAAAATAATCACGGTACAATCGCGTCAATTAATTNGGATATGGCTACGGACCACGTAAGTGCTTGGATCGTCTTTGTTACGAACACGAAATTGTCAATGGAAAATACATATTAAATAGAGTTATAATCCGTAAATATCACAAATTAACAAAAAGGTGTTATAAATATAACAAATCGTGTTACATCTCTCTTATCCGCGAATGTTTAAATAAATAATAAGCTTTTTTAAACTTGAATGCAATAATATTTACAATAATGAAAATGGTAACACGGTTATACCATTCTAAGCTGACATGCGAGTATCCGAGCAAAATAAAGTTGTTCATTTCGAATTTGAGACCAATTATAATTTCCGCTATGTGTTAAATTTATAACAATTTAATTCAATGCGACCTATAATGAAAATAATCACGGTACAATCGCGTCAATTAATTGTTTGCCGGGAGTGCTTCGATTTCAATTTATGAAAGATTTTCCCTCGTACGTGGAAATGAGTTGGCTTATCCTCTAACAACAGAAACTTGATTCCCGTAACTCTCGACTTGCTTTCGAAAAACTCCGAGCTCTGACGAGTCGACTGCTAATCAGAAAGATTTCTCTACACATGAAAAATTTGGTTGTAACATAAGCCCAATTACCTATCTACTAACGAGACAATGAAGTTGGTAATTTTGAAAATTAATTGACAAATTATTATGGTTGATTTTTTAAATATAAAATCTTCACAAATTAAATGTAACACGAAAGTGGGGCTTCTCACTGGCAAAAACTTGAGCAACTCTATCCCTACACAGAAAAGTAACGAAAGGTTCAAATAGATCATTTTTTATCTGTTACCTTTTTAACTGAATAACTGTGAACGTGTTGTCGTGTAACGCATTTTGAGTAGAAGCCTCGCTGACCCCCTTCGCGAGCGTCTACCAGTTGACACGTGTCACGAGGCAGGTGAACAGCCAGAACGGATCACAGCTACACGTGTCAAGGTTGTGCCGAGTAAGAGCTGGCATATCGCTGGAGCACCCGGATAGTGCTACGTACATACGTAGGAAAGCGGGAAAAATTGCAAAGCCAAGCAAGAGCACCTCTAGCAAGCTCGTGAGATCAGTTGAGAGCCGAAATATCACAAAATAATCACGTGGATTTCGCCGGAATTCAGAAAACACGCACCGCGAAGGAATAGCTGACAGAGTAGCTAGGGGCAAGGTGCCACCTTCCCCCCCCTAACCTTCAGGAACCAGGGCACGTGTTTTGAAAGGCATTGATCTGCCTGTACCACCTCACCCCCTCCCCCAATAATAGAGACATGTGCCGACACTTAAGGGAAGAGGCTGGCAACCATAAAAGCCCCTTTGCGAAGAAGTATGGAAACAGTTCATTATCACAGCGCTGAGGGAAGAGTTGCGTCAAGGAATCGCGAGAAGACGTGAGCACGAGCCCCACAGCCATCCAGGGAGACGACACCAGATGCAGGCCTTTGTCCAAGGCCTACCACTTCGCCGGAGCTCATCCCCAGATGACATTTTACCAGCACCCACAGCACAGATATGTATATAGTACGCAGTCCAGAGAAGCCCCCTACACCACGAAGTCGTAAACAGTTAATACGAATAGTCAAATTAGGTACCACACTTCGGAAGTGCTGCTGTATGTCATTTGTGTTAAATTCGAGACAATATATTCGTCCTTCAAAATGAAACAGTAAAAGACTACCTTATTGAAAACCCCTTAACCTTCTAGGTATCTTATAGTCTATGCCGGGAGGAATTAACTACGACTCTACACGCCACCCTGTATTCCACAGTGGCGTAGCATCAGTGTTCACAAAATTATTTATAACGAAAATACTTTAAACTTCAATCTGTGCTTTAAAACAGTGAATGGATGCTTACTCACTGAATGTGCTTTCAAACAGTTAAAGGATACTTACTCACTAAATATTCAGATATTGGTATTGTGTTGTCTAACCAACCAGTGCTAGGAGCAGTGGGAAAGTCTGAAAATAAGATAAATCTGAATTTTTTTCATTTCGGTCATGGAAATGATTTGTTGCATTCCAATGATTCTAGTGTAACTAATAGCTGTTGATTCTAATCTAAAGCAATTTATGGGGAAATGTAACTCACATAATTATACTGACTGATGAAAGTTTTAATTTTAAAAACCATTAAAGTGCACCGTTTTCTCTGGGTTTGTTGAAAATAATATATAATAAGTAGGAGAATCTGTAACTGGTATTATAAGTTACGAAAATTGGCAATGTTTGCAGAAGTTCGGCGTTTAACTGAAATTGTCACTGGGGAAATAAGACACATAATTAAAGATTAATTCACAAGTTCTCGTAGCGCACGCCTTGTGTTTAGCAAAACGTCACAGTTTTATGGAAAACTTGTGAAAATCAAGTAACTGCTACAGACATACAAAATTAAAACAGTCATGCAGACAAGCTCTTACAGACGACCACCAACACCGAAATGTTGTTAACCATGGAACAATAACAAACGTATTTGTAGTTGGTAGTCAATCGCTGTTAAGTATCAATGTGTACCGAAGTGCGCACACGCCAGTTTGTCAGTTGGCACGCACTTCTTGGGTCGTCACAATGATGCACGAAGTATAGCTCTTTCATTGTTGGCCGCCTCTGTAATCGGCGTCACGCGAGGCGAGTCGAACACCATCAACCGGTATGTTGTCACAAAGAATTTATGTAAACAATTTCTAGCGCAATTATGAGAACTACAGGTTTGAAACTTGCAAATATTGATTGTGGTTATTTTGCTCTATCCATATATGTACTAGCTGCAGTTAAAAATGCTTCAAAGCCGAGGCACACAGAGAAGACTCACGTGTGCTCGACTCATAAGAATATATAGCAGATGTTAGATAGACAAACAAAACGGGTGCAGTAAAAAAGCTCCCGCACAGTCGATACGAGGTTTACAAACTCTCCACATGATGGCGTATTGTGCGTCGTGTTCTGTGAGCGGTCAGTCTACAAAGAGTAAGAAAATATTTTTTTTGGGATATTGGTGGTTTTTATTAAAGTGCTAAGCCGTTATTGGTACTATGTTCCTAACATATAAAGTACATGAAAAATTGTTGTCACAGTAGTCATATTTTGGGAATTGTATGACTACATTTTTATTACATTAAATATTTCCACTTTAAATTTAAATTTGTGAGGAGAAGTAGTTTGATATAATGGATGCTAATGAATTGCGAAGATTAAAATGAATGTTTTCTAACAATTCTAATACAAATTTCGTCCGTGGAAGTATAATTATTTGTCCTTACCTAACTAAGACCATGAGAGTATATCGGTTTATAGCCTAGGAGAGTCTAACTAAATTACCATTTTTAGGAAACGAAGTAGCTCAAAATTATAAAAGACGTGCTGTTTTACGATAATCCTATGTTTAAAACAATTTATGAGTCGCAAAAGATAAAATTCTAAATTTTAAAATAAATATTAGTAGTAGGGGTATGGCGATGCGCGGGCTAGGGCTGGAGGCCGTGGTGCCATCCGCCATCTTGGATGTCATTACAGGCGCGGCCGGCGGCCTCATTCATCACCCCCACCCCCTCTACCATAAATCCGTCGCCAGTGACCTGTACCCTAGAAATGATTGTATTAAAAATTATTCTAATAAAAAAAAAATAGTATCGGCCGGTCATCTATGATTTTTAATAATTATATCAGTTTAGAGTGTTGCCGGAGATCCTAATTCCATTAAATAAAAAATTATTTTATACAAATTAAATAATTTCGGCATGCCACGTTGGGGCGTATTAATCCCTCCTCACAGAGACCTGTAAATTAAAAAAAAAGTAGAAAATTGGTAAAAACTTTAAATAAATGTATCTCACTACCTCGAATTTTTATTCATTTCCCTAGAAAAGACCTTAGTTTGCATAGAAACCCCCACTCCCACGACTCTTGCTTGCTAGAGTGCGCGAATGGCTAGTGTGTATATTCAGTTACGAATTTAAAGACGTAATCTTTATATACGAGAAGGTATNTCACGACTCCTGCTAGAGTGCGCGAATGGCTAGTGTGTATATTCAGTTACGAATTTAAAGACGTAATCTTTATATACGAGAAGGTATATAAAAACTTTGAATTCTTCTGATCTAAATAACTTTTTACGAAATCAAACGTATGGTATACCAGGCACTCGTGCAATCCCACTTTTAACTTTAAATGAGACAGTGAATTTCAAATAGAATCTTGTAAAAAAACTCCCATTTTAATACTTTTTTTTAAAAATAATATTTAAATGATATTATTTTTAAGTTTACTTTATTCAATTTGTTCTTACTATTTTACGAAAAAAAAGTATTAAATTAAAAAAAACTAAGCAGTCTAGCCTTGTAACCACGCACGCGTCGACAGGTGCGCCAGACAGACGCACCTGACATAACAGGCGTGTGTGGTAGGCGACGTCCATTGGGCGCCACACGGGTGAGGGGGGAGGGGGCAGTGTAAATGACCCCGAGACAAGTGCGCGCGAACTGACCTTGATCGTACGCCAGCTGATGTGCGGCCTGGAGACGTGTATCACTTGCGTGTTTTAAAAAACTAATGAAATTTGGCTTATTTACATGCCGAATAAAACAGAAGTCACTCACTAATAAGCGATAGTAATTTAATTTTTGTCAGTAAATTAATATTCGCCAACGATAATATGTACTAAAAGTAAAAAATAAATAAATCAGCAATTTATCGCGTTTCTATCTGAAAGGTCATAATACAGACATAAAAAAAGTTTTTTAAATGTCAACTGTTTACAACCTAGCTGCGTCGTGAAAGTGAAGTGGATGTGGCTCTTTTGAAAATATCTATCTTATAGACAGGGAAGGCGATGGCAGTACAGCGAAAAAAAAAATACCTCGTAGGCGGAGAACAATAATTTCCATGGTACTCAGATTGGCTGGTGTAAAATATATTATAAGAAAGTTTAACGCCTTATTATGTACAGATGAGAGCTGCAGGTATTGAATTCCATTCCGGTTGTAGATAAGCCTTAGTGTACTTCGTATGAACAGATCATCCAAGGAATCCGCTCGCAGCACTGACGTGACGCAGGTTGTATATGGACGGCACGATTTGGCGAGAGGAGCGGAGGTGGGGCAAGGCCCACANAAGTGTAGTTCGTATGAACAGAGCATCCAAGGAATCCGCGCGCAGCACTGACGTGACGCAGGTTGTATATGGACGGCACGATTTGGCGAGAGGAGCGGAGGTGGGGCAAGGCCCACNCGCAGCACTGACGTGACGCAGGTTGTATATGGACGGCACGATTTGGCGAGAGGAGCGGAGGTGGGGCAAGGCCCACATTGTCAGCTGCAGACGTGTCAGGCCCGAGATCGTGCAGCTACTGCGCCATCTAGGCTTGCCACCGACAATACCTCGCATTACATATTAAAATGTATTCGACATTGTAGAAACGTGCGCGCACTTAACTATATTTTAAGATAGACATACAATATTCGTGCAACGTTTGATTGCAGTTGGGTAGCTAGCCGTGCAAAAAAAAATAACCATTACTACATCCGTTTTTAATATTATTATCGTTTTTCCTCTCTCTTAGCCAGGTCGCGTATTTGTGAGCAGACACTTATATCACGCAGTACCTGTAACGCGTTTGCATTTCTCAGGCACAAAAAAAACTTATATGCACTAATATGTTATTTTATATTCTACACGTTACTTCCAAACCCACTCAAAAGTACAATCCTAATAACAACCATATATACAAGGGATCGTTGAGAATCTTAATTATCTGTCAATATTATCGTATTAACGAAATACTCGAACAGGAAGAGCATTTGTGTTTAAAAATAAATACTATACTTAATTCATTTCAGCAGGCCTATCCCGTTAACACAAATCCAATATCAATTTAGTGATTTGTTGATAAAAATATAGGTAGTCAGTTGAAAACAATTTAAGTTTCGTATGCAACAAATGATTTTTGTAAATTAAAATATGTCTACCACATGACCGTATACACAATGTTTGTATGACTGCACAACAAAGCATTTTATAATTTATGTGCAGAATGCCGTAAAAAATAAGTGTAGGAAACGCACTGCCCTCAAAAAATATGTTTCAGGAAAAAGTTTCTTCGTTTGATAATAACTGAGAATGAGAGAAATAACGCTACTGGATCCTGCATGCTAACAAGAGCTGCATATTACACGAGCAGATAACTGTAAAAATAATTCTGACGAAAAGCTGAGTTCATCATTTGAATAATAGTGCATTAATCACTATTTTTCCGTGGTGGAAATCACCTACCACGTGCATCATTTTATTTTAAATGATACATTTGATCAGTCTCGTACAGTAGCCCATAGAAGCTTCGACTTCACTCCCCTCTACAGCGTACGGGAGCATGTTCCCCGGCAGTGGTTCATCGTGGATATTTGCTTATGCTTGAGCGGTTTTCTCGGGGCTCTTCATTTCATTAACCAATTTTTGCTGTCACGTAATAGTGTACGGAAATTTTTTCACATTACTTTGCTTTAGNGGCTCTTCATTTCATTAACCAATTTTTGCTGTCACGTAATAGTGTACGGAAATTTTTTCACATTACTTTGCTTTACCCACAACATTTTTTGACGACTTTAAACTTAAAGTATTTACTGATAATATTTTTTTTAATTTTTAGGGTAAATCTTTAAAAAAATAAATAAAACACAACATATTATTTTTAATTTATTTAAAATGGCATGAGGAAATGCATAATCCCTTGAATANAAAAAATAAATAAAACACAACATATTATTTTTAATTTATTTAAAATGGCATGAGGAAATGCATAATCCCTTGAATAAAAGTCTTTATATACATCATCCTTTTCCACCACGAGTTCACCTCTCAATGTCCGCTTCAGAGACCCAGGAATTGTAGCGGGCAGGGAAACCCCACCACTTGAGGTACGCCCTTCCGTTATGACGTTTCAGCACCTTTTCAACCAAATACACATCTGGAAACTTCGTCGGCTGTATCTCCTCGGTGTAGAAACCTCTATGGAGGGTACGTTGTTCAGATCTTCGAGATCTTAGATGTTTGCAGATGATGGATAGTAGCAAACAGTCTCATCTGATATAGCACCGATCCTTCATTTCACTAATGATAGAAGATACCTCGTTAATGTGCGAGAAATCTCCATCTTGTTGCAAAGTGATCAAATGTCTGAGTCTATCAACAAATTCATTCGGATCTTCGGTAAACATGTAGTCAGTATTCGCATGCATCTTCTGTCTTCTCCATTTAGCTCGTTGCAGCAAATGAACGAGCGTTCTTGACGCCTTCGGCCTTTCTCACTCCACTTGTCGAAGGAAGGTCGCTGGTGAAATGTGCGGGAACGTCGAGAGAATCAACATCCTTCTCATCAGATACTTCATTAACACTGTCGCCATAGTCATTACATCAATGCTGTCTTCATGATCGTCTTCCCCTCTTGTTTCATCCTCAATATCAACTTTACTTTTCTTTGGAGGATTCGCATGGTCATCATCAGTCTTTAGAGCCGATGACCGTTTATTTTAAAGTTCGTTGACTTCACGCGAAAGACTTCAAGTGCACATTCCACACAAACCGACTCTACAGCACTCATTCCATCTTTAGCATTACCTGTATGATCATTATCGCCTTACGAATTAGTACACACCGATGAAGCATGGGGCATTGGTGAAATGACTTGCTGGCATTCAGTAGACGAACCCTTGCAGATCTCGATGTGTTCCTTCAATGTATCGCCTTGCATAAACTACATGGTATCAATGTCGTAGTACTTGATCGAACGAAAAGGACTCTTCGTGCAGGTGGTTCTCTCGTGTCGCCGAGCATGGCTGCTTTGCTGAAGATCTTTCCACAGTAATAACACTGTTTTCCATGTAATGTTTCAGCAGTGGGTGAAGGTACATCCATAGAGGTAAGCTCTATAGTAGACTTCGTACAATCATTGACTTGCATCATATTAATGAAAAAACTGACGTTCTTTTTACAGTAGCAACTTGTGTATCTACTTTGCCTAGCTACTATTCTATATATAAACTTACTAACATATTTCATCAGTGAGAATTAGGCAATTTTTATACATCCATTCAACCAGACATTTTATCTATTTCCTTGATCACATTACCATGCAGTTACATCTTCAACAGTTTCATCCAGGCAAGTTCTTTGCTCAGCTTGAACTTATGCTCCACAAATGACCCCTAAATGAAGCCTTCTGCTCCGCAAATGAACCCTAAATGACCCCTTCTGCTCGCAAATGACCTGAAAATGACTCCTCCACATCATAATCATCATCCAATGTATGATATAAAACAAGTTTCTTGATGGCGTTAAGCATGTTTTCTTGGTAATATAATGTCTCTTCAAATTATCACTCCGAGTAAACTACCTCTGGCAGAGTTTGCACTGAAATTACATATTTAAATATGTGATACATCCGAACTGTTCCAAGTCAAGAATGATACTGATGGTGGTATATTATCTTCAGGTATGTGCGATATTTTTCCGAAAGGAGGAGCGTACCTGCTTTACAGAAAAGGACCGGTTCCATTCTTACACCAGTTTGTTTTTATCTATATATAGTTCGTCGTATTATATTTCGGTACTGCACGAATTGCAGTTGCAAACAATATACAAATTGATGGCGCAAGTAAAGGCTTGAATATGTACTGTAGCTATTCGATAAGCTTAATTCTCACTGATAATGGGCTGGCATGCATATGAGTGTAATGTGAAAGCAATACTCGGGCTGCTTAAAACAATTCAGGGAACTCGTGATGTGAATTGTGACAGGCATGACGATTTGACTCTGTATTTAGTAGTACGATGATTTAATTTTTACATGCTGTGATTTCCTTCCCAAACAGGGTACGAATCAGGATTCGGATGGGTCAATGTTACGGTTTCGGCTTCGCATATTTATTAAATTGTTTTAGCCCCCCCCCCTCCCCAAAAGTTAATTTCCTGATACTTTATTGACTCGCTTAGGGTGCTAATAATTAATATGTATATTGTACTAATTTTTTTAGATGCTGAACTTCCCATGAATGGAATATTTGGTGTGATTCTTCATAATCTTGTGAAATTTCATGTCATGGGTGCACTAGGTCGTCTTCCCCCAACACTTTCTTTGTTTGAATGTGTGACTTTTATATCGGTATTTTTAATGTTGCTTCTTTAATTTGATGTATATTTATTAATCGCATTCTTTTCGAAATCATGTCTACTATGGTATTTTACGCCTCTCACTTTATATTAGATAGCATGTTTTGTTTTTTACTGTTTACTTTTTAGATTATTTACTTGAATGAGGAGCTACATTTAGACGACTTGTATGTAGAGCTACATCGGGACTGGATGGATCGGATGATGTACGGACTTCGAAGAGGGGAGCATCGTCTCGACCCAAGATGGAAAGTATTCCAGAACATTGTGTCATTACTGTGAGAAGAAATTTTCTAAAAGCAGCAATGCTCGGCGACATGCGGTCAACTGCATTCGGAATGTGGAGCATGTTACTTTCGCATGTGAAAAATACAAATCACAGTTTGGTCGACGAAGTGGCTGCCGGAAAAGGTATCTGGAAACCTGTACTGGTCTACCTTCACTGCCTGCTAAGCATTATCTGCCGAAATTGCATCGGAGATGCACTGGGATGGTAACTGGTGCTACACACACTGGAGGCAAAAAACTTCAGCTGTGAATGTTGTGGGCAGATCGTTGATTTCTTCCACGCAGATACTACAACAATACTATCGCAAATGCTAATAAGGCACGAAGGAATGAAAAGAACGCATGTGTTTGGAGTTCCATATACATGCCATATCGACGGGAGAAGTTCTCTAAACAGTTTACTCGCACCGACCGTTTAAAAAAAAGTATCTGAAATAGTGTGAACGGGGTGCATCATCCTATGATGCAGGTCTAGCGGCTCATCCTTCATATTTGTCGTTCACAGCAAATGCTGGTCCCAATGCAACTTCGACCTGTGAATCAGACGCTTCACGTCGCAATTCACCCCGACCTTATATCGCAACCTAATAAAGAAAGCTGGTTGTAAATTTCCTAAAGGAATCAGCATTCAGGGGGTTTGTTTAATGTATGTAGCTCCAAATCCGATAACTTAGACAAATTATGTTTCTTTATTTCTGTCCTGTATGAAACAAAATTTAACAGAGGAGGTGGGGAAATACTGAGCCGTAAAATATAATATTTGGTTGGAATGTAGCTACAGTAAACCACATGTATACAAAAAGAAAGCAATCAAGACCTCGAATTTACTTCAGTAATATGCGGATGACATCGAAGTCTGTTTTGAAAAAGAGAATAATAAAGGTATGCCGCGAGGCAGAAGAACTGGTAATGAAGGGCTCTGGTAGGACATTCGATTCGGTAGATCGTCTGCAGCTGAGAACGAGTGTATTGTGTCCACTCAACACATAGGCATTATATTGATATCTTCGTCTTTGGTATGGATTACGAACACTTGAAAATATCCACATTTCAGAATATCACAAAGTGTATATATGCAAGGAGCCTAGGTAAGGGGGAAGCCTATGGATCGATGATGGCTACATCTCCAAAAGGCATACAATGCTGAGAAGTTTATATCTGGGTTGCTGCAACTTTTATCATCGGCGTGATTGACAACAGTAACATAGTTTAATTCCTGTAACTCATGTGTTTTACTGCCTTCAACGACTACGAATGTATCATTCAACTCATCAGCAGGTGCAGCATCTCTTTCTATGAAGAAAACTTCATTCCTGGTTCCTGCTCATTCCGACATGACAACCGAACCATCTGGGCCCACTAGTGTATCGTCTACAAAACTTTCAGTGGCTAATCGGTGTCGCCATTGCTGAAAGGACTTTGCCTTCAAGCTTACTGCAGATGACACAAAGTTTATAAGTGCCAGAATAGTTGATTTCGTGTTTAACGAAGGAATGAGATTTGTAAAAGGATGCACACTTTACATGGACGAACACCAATAATTTTGTAGTAATAAATTACAATAAATTTAAAAAAAAATTGAAAGATTATTTTACTTTTTTAACTTTAAATCTGTTATAAACTGATTATTTTAAATATTATTTTTAATTTAGCTAATCACTACATATATAAATGGTTGTAGGGCTTATACATGCATACTTTCATGGAGCTAGAAATGATGATTGCAAACTAAATTTCACGAGCCTGGCCCTAAGAAATCGCAAATTATAATCGCATATGCCTATAAATATTTGCTCGATTACAACCTGACTTGCGAAAATGTGGGCATACTATGATTTAAGATACAAACCAAAGTGAAAATATAACTAGATCTTATAACACTTGGATTGCCTTTAAATAAATTAAACAAAAAGAGCTCCAAAATATAGTATTCATAAGCCATATATGATTTGGTTGAAAATAAATACAAAATATGTTTAATACATTAAAAATGTATGTAATTGTACGAGGGAATGGCAGTCTCTTCTTTCGTGTCTATTGTACCAGATTTAAGAAAAATTTCGTATCGTTGCTTAAATAGCGCAGTGGTTAGAGCACCAGACCTTCTCCGAGAGGATGAGGGTTCCAATACCCATCCCTCCATGAGAAGTTATTATTTTTTAAATGTTACCCAGTGTCATGGGAAAGTGTAAAATTTAGGTAGTCTAACTTTTATAAACCGGTTTTACATTTAAAATACATTTTACTGTATTTTTGCTTTAAGATTTGGGCTTTTTTAAACGAAAAATAAAATAAACTTAAATATTACAATTCTGTATAAATGCATTGATTCCTAGATGTCTAATCGTTTTACGATTGATTTGACAAGGTCAGAAAGCTGCCTGACCCGCGAGAACGGTGTGGGAAGAGGTGCAGGACAACGGGAAGGGGGTGGTCGACGCCTTTCGTGATGATTAATAGTCCCTAGGAGAGGAGGGAGGAGGTGGATTAGATGCGTGAGCAAGGGAATGAGGTCTAATGTTGCATGTTCCTCGAAGTTTAGAATATTTTTTTGTGACTTTTCAAGTACACACATAACAGTTTCTGATGACACATTTATTCCTATCAGAATTTAATGAACTGTCGATGGTTGAGGATTTGGTAATATATTAAACATTCAGAAAGCATTGTTGTGTATATGCCTCATGCAAAAATGTAGAACCCAAGGCAGAATACTTCATTAATTCATTTATGTAGTCCAAGATTCGCCACGATAAGTATTCCTAGGTAAATACGAAAAAGCGCTGCCAAAATTCCTTCTTAATAACGTTTGAAGCAGGCCTTGTTAACGGTAGGGAGCTGACTTAAAACATTCAGACTGTTTTCGGAACAGCTATGATCCGCGTAGACATATTATGATTTATTATGATGTGCACTCTAAATCCGAATCAGTGATTATTTCACTATTTCAATTGGTCACATTATCAACGACTGAAACTACGTTTGTTCTTGAGACTTTCCGCTGTTGAATCGGTGAATTTTTGCTGAAACAAGTTGTTCTATTTCACTGAAAGTGCACAACTGATTACGAATGACTTAATTAGGCGCTAATAAAATGGTNTTTATTATGATGTGCACTCTAAATCCGAATCAGTGATTATTTCACTATTTCAATTGGTCACATTATCAACGACTGAAACTACGTTTGTTCTTGAGACTTTCCGCTGTTGAATCGGTGAATTTTAGCTGAAACAAGTTGTTCTATTTCACTGAAAGTGCACAACTGATTACGAATGACTTAATTAGGCGCTAATAAAATGGTGAACTCCAGAGGACAGTCACTGAAAATATTAATGCAATCCTGCTTTAGTGTGCATGCGTGTTCTATCACATTTGCGCAAGGCGCAAGATCCGGCACTGATATGTTGTAAATGGTTATTATTACGAAGAAAAGAAAAAATGGCTGCTGCGACTTCTGGTAAATGTTCACGTGGGGCAAGTAAATTTACCATTTTCCTTTTATGTTCCATTGGCGTTGTTGGACTTGCGTTAAATGTTCACTAGTTGTAATATCGTATGTACCACATTTACAGCATTTATTACACAGTGTATATATTCTGAATTAGAATCCAAGTATATAGTGTGGGCACAGTAAATGCTTATGTTCGTTGTTAACTTTAATTACTAATTAGGCTTCCTGAAATGTATTCCTTTAGTGTTTCGATGTCATCGATCGTCAACACCTGTAGTCAGAGGGTTGCGCGCTCGTCTTTAGCGCGACGGGTCCCGGGTCCGAATCCTGGCTACGACACAAGTGTTTTGTTTTGGTTTCGTGTTTTTGTAACGAGTTATGTGCCAATTTTTTTTCATAGCTCTTTCTGCACGCAACACTAAGTATTTGCAAATTATTGATCAATTTTGTTAACAAAATTATCAACTAACCCGATTTTCTCTGCGAAATCGGTACGTATTTTTGTAATTTTACGTTTTGCGTTTCACCAACTTCGAAGCTGACAAATTACCAAATACCAAATTCAAAATAACCTCAACATAACTTTCACCGATTTTGATTTAAATTACACACACGGGCGAGGTTGTCGGAATACACGAATGTATACTTACAATAACAATTTCACGAAGCAGTTTACTAAATTATTTGTAAAAAAAATTTTATATTTTATCATTTATATAATTATTCTTTTAGAAAGAATGTCATGCCATAATTTTCTAATTTGTCGATTGTAAATTTTAAATATTGCTAAAACAATTTTGGGGAAGAAAAACAGTTAAAACCATCTAGGATTTTAATCGCGGTCGTATCGTGGTTTTAATTTTGAAATCATAATTTATTAGCCTATGAACTCTGGTATTTTATAAGTGATTATTGTTTTATTTTGTAGTCAATGCTTTAACATTTAAACTTATTAACTGGTATTCCAAACTAACATTTAAGTATTGCAGGTGCCATAGGAAATTTAATTGGTGAAATTGTTTATGTTGGCATCCCGGAGACATCTGTCGCACTACTTATTTTGTGTGTTCATCTTCGTTGTCTTCGCGCGTGGTTAGTTAAGTATAAAGAGGCTTTTTTAAATTTTTTTATAGTGAATAATTGATTTTATTATTGAATTATTGCCTGGTTTCCTTCGTTAACGTGCTGTGTAAAAGTTTTCGGGCAGGGGTGGGATAAATTATTTTAGTTTTCCTTATTTAGTTTGGGATGAATTGTGTTTACATAGTTTACACGTTGTTTTGTAGCAGAACATTTGTCAATATTTTGTAGTATTTGTGCCACGGTGCAATACTGTTTACAGCCAAGTTATATATTTAATCTTTCTTACCTAACGAATAAAGCTCCAAAAAACAGTAGGTACTTGAATTTCGCAGAAAATCTGCATTAGAACCGTACCGTTCCGTATTGGGCTGTGATGTAGTTTACAAGAAAAATTAATAATAAAAATAATAGACCTAACACTTTTTGAAAATTTGGCTTTTACAATCAACTTGATTTTGTGGAAAACAATGTTTGAAGCAAGTAGTGAGGTGGATAGTAATATAGACAATTTACAACCACAAACCAAAATTTAAAAATAAATCATCGCACGATATCAAACTTGTAAACTTCCCTCAAATAACTTATCACATAATATTATTTAAAGACAAAAATGGAAAAACAGTTATAAATGTACAGTATAACTTTCATATACCACATTACTGGTCTCGATTTAGTTTTAGTTTGTTCAGGGTGAGCTATTTCACTATGGAATTCGTACATTATACCGTGCTATAAAATAAACGTGCATGAACACATATGAAGGTCACAGTTTCTAAACTTGTAAGAAATGCATATTTTTTGTAAGCAAACAAAACAATGCTATGCACACGCACTAATTCAACATAGTAATAAAAAATATACTACTTTGATACCACAAATCCATCCATTCACAAAATCTGCGACTTGTATTAATTGCCCTGAGGCAGATTTATAGGGCGCAGAGAATATATATGGTTCTGAGAACAATTATTTGTAGCTTGGAGTATAATTGAAATTTAGGTTACTTGCATGCATAAGAAGTAAATTGTTACTTTTTATTTATTTATTGTGAAGCCTCCTGTGTACATCCATTCTATTTGATAGAAGTTGTCAAGGTATACATATTCAGATAATTTACGTTTGCAGTTATACATAAAGGTGAGAGACGACAAAACATAAAGTAGAGAAATCATAAAACAGCAATGAAATATAAATACTATATCACAGTGAAAGATAAATACGTGATTGCACTCACAATGGATTATTTCACGTGTGTGTATGTACACATATGCACAAATGTATACAAACATTAAGTAATACACTGAAGAGCAAAAAAACTGGTGCACCTGCCTAATATCGCTTAGGGCCCCCGCGAGCACGCAGAAGTGCCGCAAGACGACGTGGCATGGACTCGACTAATGTCTGAAGGTATGCAGGAGGCAAGCCACACAATGAATCCTGCAGTGCAGTCCACACATCCATAGGAGTGCGAGGCGTTGGAGATCTCTTCTGAACAGCACGTTGCAAGGCATCCCAGATATGCTCAATAATGTTCATGTCTGGTGATTTAGGTGGCCAATGGAAGTGTATAAATTCAGAAAAGTATTCCTGGAGCCACTCGGTAGCAACTCTCGACATGTGGGGTGTCGCATTGTCCTGCTGGAATTGTCCACGTCCGTCGGAATGCACAATGGACACGAATGGGTGCAGGTGATCGGACAGGATGCTTACGTGTATGTCACCTGTCAAAGTCGTTTAGACGTATCAGGGGTCCCATTTCACGCCAACTGCACACACACCATACGATGACTGAGCCTCCACCAGATTGAACAGTCCCCTGTTTACATGTAGGGTCCATGGATTCATGGGGATGTCTCCATACCCGTACACGTACATCCGCCCAATACAATTGGAAACGAGATTCAGTCAGAGCAGGCAACGTGTTTCCAGTCATCTACAGTCCAATGGCGGTGTTGGCGGGCCCAGACGAGGCGTAAAGCTTTGTATCGTGCAGTCAACAACGGTACACGAGTGGGCCTTTCGCTCCGAAAACCCATATCAATTATGGTCTGTTGAATAGTTCGCACGCTGGCACTTGTTGATGCCCCAGCATTGAAATCTGCGCCAATTTGAGAAAGGGTTGCACGTCTGTCACGTTTAATGATTCTCGTCAGTCTTCGTTTGTCCCGTTCGTTCGCGATCTTTTTTCCGGCCGCAGCGATGTTGAAGATTTGATGTTTTAATGGGTTCCCGATATTCACGGTACACTCGTGAAATGGTCGTACTCGAAAATCCAAATTTTATCGCTACCTCGGAGATGCTATGTCCCATCTCTCGTGCGCCAACTATAACACCACGTTCAAACTCACTTAAATTATGATAACCTGCCATTGTAGCAGCAGTCACCGATCTAGCAACTTTTCCAGGAGCTTGTTGTCTTATATAGGCGCTGCCGACCACATCGCTTTACTCTGATTGGTTCTATACTTCTGTTATTTGCATACGCACGCCCATAACAGTTTTCTTGGCTCTCCAGTGTGAGTATATACAAAGACATATACTATGTGAAAATGTTAAATTAAACTTTGAATTTAAAAGTTCAGATTGTATTATTAAAGAATTCTTCAACAAAATTGAAAACAATAATGACGAAATAAGTTTTAAGTTGATATTTAAACTTCTGATAATTGTTCATTGATTTGATAATACTTGGGAATTTGTTTAATAATTTCATAAATTATGGGTAACCACCATATCTTGTTGATTAAATTTTGTTTTAATAGTGGAAATTGTAGTTTGCAACACAGTATCTATAAAGAAATATTTAATTACATGGTACTAAGTATTATCTCACCTGTATTTTCGTTTTGTGATCCCAAAAAGCAACGGAAGCACTGTCCATATTCTCGTCTGAAGTTAATAGCATATGAGCCATATACCAATGGATTCATACATGAATTGGAAACCGCCATCAGAAACAACGCATCTTGTATTTTCGTATCAACTTTCTGTGCAGTTTCTCTGTCAAACATGTACCTGTAACAGCATGACACATTTACACATGAGATTTAATTATGCGACATCCAGCAACAAATCTACTACGTCTAACCAAATTTTCCAACTGTGTTCGATACAGACGCAATAGTATAAATCTTTAAGACTTAAAGAGTATGTCAGAAAAATACGACACAAGTTTACTTGAACAATTTTCACTGGTTTTTGGCATCTTTTCCGGCCAATTAATTACGTATTTTAAATGCCTACCATCACTTCGATAAATCATGAGGCCATATGCATGTGCACTCTGGCACTAGTTTGCATATGCATTTCCATGTGCGTCTATGTGGCTGTTGACCATCAGTTTTACACAGCCATCGGCAACTGAGTAACGGTAGAAGAGCGGTTCAAAGTGCTGGTGGTTGGCTTATTTAAATTGACTTAGGCAGTACAGGAGATAATTCTATACTGTTTCCGATATCGCTAAATTGTAATGTGTTGTAATGTTGTAATGTGTTGTAATGTGTTTATTGAAATTATTCCCACGTAGAAAAATATATAACTGTGGCAAAGCGGGTGGTCTAAAACAAATCTGTTAGTCGAAGACGTTACATGAAAAATGTTTCAGGGCCACTTCCACTATCAGAAATGCATAAGTTTTACTTAGTTAAAATGTGCTTAAAACAATTTCTCAAAGCACGCCTTTCACAGAAATATAAATGAAAAGATCGCGATACAGCGAGGTGGTCCTTATCTCCGTCCTGACAGTCTTCTCCTGTGACAGCATGGATGTTTATTTATTCTTACTTGCTTATCGCTGTAGAGGCAACCAACTAGCATGAAAACTATCTCTTTAGAAATTTTGCAGATATGATTAAAATCTCCATTAATGAAGAATTAAATATGGTGTAAACCATTACCTGCGTCATCTGAGGATCAAGCGGGTGTTTCTATTAGCCAACGTGAAGTAAAATCTCGTTGGATTTCTAAGAATTTCATTTTCACCTTCGTTAAAAGTGCATAGGACATAAATTAACGCAAGATATGCCAGCTGAAGTCCTTAGAGTTTTGGAAGTCAACATAGAAATAAAATCTAAATAGGCTACGGGCAAACCTAGATAATGGTGTTTACCAACTTTGTGTGCAAATATTTTGCTAGATTCGTGAATTTATTTTGCATAATAAATTGCACCACAGCGACATGTGCAAATGGATGGCGTAAAATATAGATTGACATAAATTTTTCACTCGTGCAAAATATTTACTCAAAACTGTAGTAAAAAAAAATTTACATAAAATTGACCGTTCTTGTTTTTACTATATTGGTACACCACATAAGATAAATAACAACTAGCTCCGGAAAAGAGATACCACCCGTGTTTTCAGAATGTAAATGACGATGTTCGCGAGAGTTTTCAGGTGCTGGTCAGCGAACAGAGAAATGGAGGTGCTGCATGCTTACCCGAGACAAATTGATATTTATCAAAGGGCCGTGGCAGAATTCACGATGCATTCCAAAATATGGGTTTTCGTGCCTCACATCGCTTTTGTAGACACACCTTGAGGAACCGAAATTCCATTTAATATCGTCGTCAGGACATTTAAGAAGTTCGTTAATTGTGGTTTTTTGAGTTTGTTTCATAGAAGCTTCGGTCCAAGATGGTAAACAATTTTCATAATACATTTTTAAAGGGAAATTTAGGTTAAGGAAATGTCACAGACAATGCAGTTGTTTTTGTTAGGAGAACTCAAAGATATGGCTTACAAGTCAGCTGTCAAGATGGCGGAAGGGCATAGCCCGCTCTTTGCATCCTTCAAATCGGTACTCAAAGGGACTCAAAAAGTAGCCCGCAGTTTTCTTTTGCTTTGAAAAAACATCTTACTTGTCAGTTACGAAATGCCAGCAGGAAGATTTTGCGAGACGTACGCTGAACCATTCCATGCTGAATGCTTGGGCACTTTTATAAATTAAATGTTGAAAGTGTCCCGAGTGATTTCCTTCCAGAAATTTCTGAGGAAGTTATTTACACTGAAGAGCCAAAAAAACTGGTACCCCTCCCTAATATCGTGTAGGTCCCTACCCCTCCCCCCGAGCCCGCAGAAGTGCGGCAAGATGACGTGGCATGGACTCGACTAAGGTCTGAAGGTATGCAGGAGGCAATTCACGCCATGAATCCTGCAGAGCAGTCCACAAATCCAATATGCACCAATTTGAGAAAGGGTTGCGCGTCTGTCACGTTTAATGATTCTCGTCAGTCGTTGTTTGTCCCGTTCTTTCAAGATCTTTTTCCGGCCGCAGCGATGTCGAAGATGTGATGTTGTACCGGATTCCCGATATTCACGGTACACTCGTGAAATGGTCGTACGCGAACATCCAAATGTTATCGCTACCTCGGAGATGCTATGTCCTATCTCTCGTGCGCTGACCATAACACCACGTTCAAACTCACTTAAATCTTGATAACCTGCCATTGTAGCAGCAGTAACCGATCTAGCTGCCGACCGCATCGCGTTACTCTGATTGGTTCCATACCTCTGTTATTTGAATACGCACACCTATACCAGTTTTTTTGGCTCTTCAGTATATAATTTACATGAAATACAAAAGAGATTACGGCACAGTATAATAAGAATAGAAGTAGATACAAACAGCTGGTTTTTAACCATTTAAAAAAAAATCAGATTCTCCGTAAAACCTCGAAAATACATGTTTTCTGTTTAACCTTTATTTAGAAATCACGGAGATAGAAGATTTTTCATTTGAGTATTTATGACAGTTCTGTATCATGCATAGTTTTATAATTTTTCATCGCTTTGAATATTTTGTTAATTAAAACGACTAGTTTCTAGTTAATAATTTGTAAATCTGATTTTTAATTAGATGAACATTTTCGTATTAAACTATTTCCATTTTGTTGTTCAGAATGCAATAAATCATCTTTTGAAATCTGGTTGCAGCAATTTGAAAATTTGAATATTTCACTGTATTTTGCCAACACGAGCACCTATCCTCGTTCATGGAGGCTGTTCTTTTGTAAGGCATAGGTGTAGATTCACGGTCGAGCGGGGGAGGGGGGAGGGGGAATGACCCAAGATGACATGAGTATCGGGGCACCTTTTACGAATTCATAACCAAGTACTTTCTGAACAGCTGTATCCATTCGCTTAATAGATGCCTCAATGCATGCGACTCCACATGGATTTTTGCGAATAGAATAAGGAAAAAATTTGTATAAAGTCTTTTACTACGTTCTTAAACAAATTCATATGTGTTTTCGTAACATTGATATTTGAAATTAAAATGCCTCTTAGAATTATAAAGTCTTAAAATATTGGAAGTGATGTAATTTTCTTATTTAAATTACTTCGTTTTTAAATGTTACATTTTATTTTGTTTCAATATTTTATGGGTTGAATAAGAAACTACAGACATAAAATGCATTGTACGGAAAGAATGTACAATTGTGGTGATGGTATTAAATACTCAGTTAACAATCCGTAACAAATTTGGCCGACAAACTGAAGTTCGTATATGAAGTAACAGCAGAAATGTATCAAGCCAACTTGTTCAGTTATAAGTTCGATAAATAAACTCGTGATAAATTATAATGTAATGTAGCAGTTTACTACTTTAATTTTCAATTATAAATAAATATCTAAAATAGAAAATAAAGAACCAGTATGTGATGAGCAATTGATGTTCATTCTTCCACCAGAGATGCCATTCCTTCATTGAAAAAGCTTCATCATGAAAAAGCTCATACATTTAAAAGTCGCTTGTTGAAAATGTCTTCATACAACATCTTTAGCAAAGCACTTAAAACCTAGTTATCATAATGAATTAGTATATAGGAAAAAAAGATATGCAAAAACTCCAGAATTTTTTAAAAGTGATAAAGAAGTTAATTACCATGATTATTGTAAAAAGTGCATTTATTTAATTAACAGAGAAAGTATAATGAAAGTAACATTTATTTTATGATAACATTACAAAAAGCATACATTCACTTGTAAACCCATATGTAAAGAAAATCAAGACATATTTATAATTTAGTTTTTATATAATTAAATTGACACAATTTTAGTGAATAAATGTAAGATGTGTGAGGAAGGAAATAGTCGGAAATATTCAAATTCATTAAAAAGTAGAATAGACGGAAAATTTTAATTTTGTAAAAAATAAAAAATGCACAGATGATTTGGGAAATTTATATTTGGCGTTAAATAGTTTGCGTGAACATTTAATGAAATAGTAATAAAAATGTTATTTAGAAGGTAGTTACTTTACTCTAATTTGCCATATTTTAACAGATATAATAATAAATATAAGATTATCAGTAATGTAAAGTATGTACCAGAATCGATTTAATAATAAGAATGATTTAATATTTTCTGTAATTTTCCCTTAAAAACATAATTAATATCCCTTTCACTTATCAAAGCAATGTTACAAATTTTATTTTGTGTAAGAGCTTCATTAAAATCAATATGTATTTATAAGTTGGTTTCATAATATCATCCGCTTCATATCCGAGCAATCATTAATATACAAAGCCTCTCGCAAATAATGAATTATGATTTTGCTCACCATGTGTATTTTCAACAGGTTTGTAGTAAATTTATTATTGCTATATATTGCTTCAAATCATGATTTTGAATATTTTAAATCGCTGAAAACTATGTGGGATGTCTCGAAAATTCGTAGACTGACAATCTTGCACTGATTCTACTGGAAGCAATTCTGAGAATTTCACTCGTGAAGAGAGCCTTTCGTTTGTTTTGTTTATGTAAGTATAGTCAATGAATAGTGTCGTGCTTTTGATCACTATATAAGTTCAAACTCAATATGTGTTACAATTTCTGATGAGGATAAAACGTTAACGAGCAGAAATGGAGAGCTATTGAATTTTGTGTCAAGTTATGCTAAAGTGGCCAGGGAATGTTTGAGATGATCAAACAAGCTTATGGTGGAGAAGTAATGGGCAGGGTACTGTCTCGTGAAGGGTGACACATGAAAAAACAGGATGTCATCGACATGTGTCTCAGGTTCACCCTATTCACCAACCAAGTTATCTTGATTGCTCACCCTAAGATTCCCCACACCATGATGCGAGGATAAAAGCAGCTGCGTCTCTCCAAAATACGGGATGATTATGAAGTCCCTATCCATTTGTGGGAAATCGTTAATATATGTTGATTTTATTTTAGGTATTTGAAATGTTCAACACTGAAGAGAGGATAGTCGTGGTCCGTGCTCGTCTGAGAGGACTAACGTACTATGCAATGAGAGCTGATTTCACACGAAGATTTCGGAAAACCTGGCCCCACAAATGTCACCATTCGCCATATTGTCAACAAGTTCAATTACACAGGGAGTGTTAAGGACGAAGAGCATTCAGGCAGACCATCTGTACCTTAAGACACCGCACAGTGGATCCAGGAAGCCATTGAACGAAGCCCTCGTGCATCGACTCTGCGTCTCAGTCGTAAACTTGAGGTTATAAAATCCACTGTGTGGAAGGAATTTACACTCCCTGTGCGATTTTATTTCTTGACAAGATGGCGAATGGTTAGATTTGTGGAGTCAGGTTTTCTAAATCATCTTGTGAAACAACTCTCACTGCATCGTACGTTAGTCATCTCAGACGAGCATAGACCATGGCTATCCCCTCGTCAATTGTGAAAATTTTCAATACCTAAAACTAAAACTAGATATACAGAATGAGTATAAAAGAATCCCCCAATTTTGTAGGTCTATAATATCAAAACCAATCAACCTACAACCTTGATTGACCAATCAAATGAACCGTGGAACCATGACGTTTGTTTACCATACATTCATGAATGTTCAATGTGACCACCATGAGCGGCCCGAACGACATCTACGCGATAGTCAAAATCGTTCCACGCTCTTGTCAGCATGTCCGGTGTTACGGTTGATTACTGGTTTAGATATAGTTTAGGAATCAGAGTTCCAGGAAGATTAATAAATTCTAAAAGTTGAGTAAAGTTTAAATAACAAAACGGAATGAACAGTGCATATGTGAAAAAGCTTGCTCTTAAGTCTGTTGATCAAATCATTCCCATAAACTACATGATGGTTTGTTTATTTATTTACTTTTAGAAGTCTTTAAAGGAAAAGTTGCTAAAACGAACAATGTGTTTATTCCAACATGAATGAAATTTTTAAAAATATTTACTAAATAATAGTTATTCCATATACCTGGCAAAATATTTTTTACAAAATAAAGTGAAAAGTATATAATTATATGAAATTTTGAAATTTTGGTTGATTTAATAATATTTTCTGAAATACTTTTGGAAACAGGAGAAGTTGAACTAATGTTATAGTTTAATTTTCTGAAGCTTAAAACTGCTTCTACAGATTTCAAAAAAATTCCAATAACTATGACGTAAAACCTTAAAACTGCAACAGTTGAAAAGCATTTTTAAGAACAATATGTATAAATAAATGACACAAGCATTTGAACATTAAATATTTCGTAAACATTGATCAAGAACTTCGTTTTGTTGATTTAATACAAAACTATTTACGTCTACTGAGTAAATTAAAAAATTCTAAGAAATCATTCCACATTTCAAGTACATGCATTTTTATTCAATCATTTTACTAGGCAATTCAACAATAACAACAGATTCAAGTCACAGCTCACAATTTTAACACTAATTTTGTATTCATGCGGCTTGAAGCAAGCAGTGATTAGAAAATTTCAATCGTGCATAAATTTGAAACGCGAAAAGCTATTTGATGTATGATTATGTAAACCCTGCCAATTAATACAACATACTCATAAAACCTTTACAGCTATTAGGAAACTGGTAATTTGATTCAGTGATCAAGGTGCGTGAGTTAGTGTGTAAGAGTCCCACAGTTGATTTTCGGCCGGGTCAGACATTTTTGAATCATGATAGATTTTCATTCTGATTGGAGACTAGGAGCTGTGTTGCACTGCCATCCCTACATAGCAGAGGGTAATGTATAAACCCTGCAAAATATCTGGCTTAGCATGTCTTAGGTGTCCAAAATAGCTTTCTAAATAACATCCATCATCATCATTATGAAATACTTGCTGAAGGACATTCTTATTATGTATTAATAACCACTAGATGGTGGGTACACAAAAATATGCCCCGGCTTAATAGTAGGGTTATAAAAATTATGCCATTCTTTATTAATGTAAATATATTCATTGTCATAATAAACTGCGAACCATGAAGAAATAACTAAATTCAAACAAAACTATGATATGTGATGGAACATACAGAATTAAGTGATTGCAAATCATTGAATAAGTACAATGTTTAGCTCAACTGCAGCACAGAAAATGGGCACATTTAGTTCCTCGTTCGACCGCCTCATTCCTAGAATCATACGCCAATACAATCGGGCATGGAACCAAAAAAATGCCATATGTTATCCCGTGGCAAATTTTCCCACTTGCAAATTATCCTCTGATTCAATAACATTTCAACGTGGAGGAGGCTTGTCTCACGGGTCTCACAATTGGCTCGTGAGCGACTAATAAGGTGAATATGTAGGCTACGGGCGTGTTGAGAGATGATTTAAATAAACACCACTTGGAAACCAGTTATGTGTGCGTGTCAGAGTTGTCTTCATGGATGCTCACTCCTTCTCGGTTTCGTAGATGTTTTGAACATATTGTTGTTTATTAATTAATGATACTCGCATCATTACCAGTGGCAAAAGACGCGTATATGCGATTTATCCCCAGACCATCATGTCGGTAGTCGGAACGTGTGCGTCTGTAGAGTGGGGCAGGCATTGGAGCGCTCAACTGCGGCCCTCCAAACTCATCCCAGTATGATGATATTTTCTTCGAAATGAAAAGCGTAGTTCGTCACTAAAGACAATACATCTCCAGTCGGTAGTATTCCACGTCGCTCTCTGCTGACACCACTACACACGAAGGCAAATATGTTACGGTATCAATTGTAAAACACATTAGTGTCGTTAAAATCGCAGATTTGCTTGTGCGAGGTGTGTGGAAATGCTTGTGTTAGAGATACCATGCTCTTGTGAAGCCGGCAGAAATCACTGTGTTGGGGACAAAGGAGCAACTGTTCGTGTATTTATGTCACTTTGAAGGTTCTTTCTTCTGGTAATCTTTTGAGGATGTCTAGAAATCGGCGCCATGTCCAAACTGACTCTCACAGTCCTATTATCCGGTCTTTCAAAATGTGTAATTTGTTCTTACGGCTGTCTCCACGTCTTCTCATACGCCTGCNTGTTCTTACGGCTGTCTCCACGTCTTCTCATACGCCTGCGACTCGTCAATCACGCCTGCCAAGTATCATGTACGTCACATAACATCCACAGTTTGGAGTACTTCGTCCTTCTCCAAGTGCGATGGTAGTACCCTCAGAATACTAATATGCATAAGCAATAGCAAGAAAATTTAGTCGCTCACACTTCATCCATCAATGGGTCTTTTTACGAAATGCCATGGTTTCTTAATGATTTCCCGTAATTGCGTAAATTTAATTTATGGATAACCGTGCAAATACGCTGTACGAGAGAGATTTTTTTTTTTTTTTGTTTTTTTTTTTCAAAGATTGTGAACCGTTCGAGGTAGGGTAAAGAAACTTGGAGCAAAGTGGCCTTTAAAATAGGGTACCGGCGGGCTATGCTGCATGTTCACTGAACGTGGCTCCGTTGCTCACACTGTTAATAAGGCCTTATTGCATCTGTGAATGATGGAAGGACACTAGTGCCACAAGTAGCACATCCGCGCAAGCAAAACATTTAAACGCAAATGGGACACAGGTCGGACTATGACGATACTGTGTGGCATCCTTCGTTGCACTCGTGCGATTCGGTCATGGTGATCAATTTATTTTCTAAAGAGTGTGTGTTAAATATACTGTATGTGACTACTCTCTTAAGTTATATAAAAATTAGATTACCTACAAAAACATGACATATTGCCTGAATTTGGGCTGAATCGGTTGATAGTTTCCTGAAATATATCAAAAACTTTATTTTTCCATATGATGGCATTTTATAAAGCAATGTACAAAGAGGATATCTGTAGATATTTGAAATTTGTAACAAGCTATTGTATATATGGCATATTAGGCTAGAAANAATGTACAAAGAGGATATCTGTAGATATTTGAAATTTGTAACAAGCTATTGTATATATGGCATATTAGGCTAGAAATATGTTAATACCGCCATTTTGAAAATAAGTGTCTTACCCACATAAAACACACAAGTTTATATGACCTGCCATATTACCAATTGTTTGCTAAATTGGGGAGGAATCGGTTGATTGTTTCCCGAGATATGTAGTAAAAATATTATTTTTTTTCATATGACGCTACCTTATGAAATGGTGGACAAAAGAGATCCTCTGTAGACAAAATTTATTGTTGTTATATATACTGTACTGCAAGAATACAAAGTCAAGATGAAATTTATGACATAGTTTCGTAGATATCAGATACATCATACTAAGCTTAAATATTTACATGAACAGCATTTTGAAAATAAGTGTCTGACCNGTTTCGTAGATATCAGATACATCATACTAAGCTTAAATATTTACATGAACAGCATTTTGAAAATAAGTGTCTGACCGTTTTAAAACATTTGACTTTACATGTTCTGCCATAGTACTACTTGTTCACTCGCAACATGTTGATTGTTTCCCTAGTTCTGATGTAAAAACCTTACTTTTGCTATCTTACAGAATGGCGGACAACATTGTGTTTGTGTTGATACATTTGACAGTTGTGATAGGTACTACCAGAATACCACGTTCAGTTGAAATTTGTTTCATGGTTTTGTAGCTAAAATGTTTTTATGGTCACCATTTTTATAATAACTGTATGATACACATAAAACATATACGAATCTGTTGATTTTTCCCGAGTTATGGGATAAAAATATTTAATTTCATGTGGCTTTATCTTACAAACTGGCCTACTGAAACTTATACTGCCAATAAACAAGGTTTCGCAGAATGAAATGCTAAGCTAAAAAAGGTTTATATAGCCGCCATTTTGAAAAAAATGTATCTGACTTTTTTTGCCATGTTTAGTAGGAATACATTGATTGTTTCCTGAGATATTTCATAAAATATTTTATGTCTTCGTGAGACCCTTTCGTACAAAATGGCGGACAAAAGAGGCTCTGTATTTGCTTATTTCATACTTGCAATAGATACTTCCAGCATACGAAGTTTGGTTGAAAGTGGCAGAACTGTATTTTAGATATAGCAAATTAAACTAAAATATTTATATAACCAAAATTGTTATAAAAGTACCTTATCTATTTAACCACATATGTTTACATGATGAAACTAATTTAGTTACATGCCAAATTTGGTGGCAATCGGTTGAGTATTTTTCCAAATATAACTCAAAAACTTGTAGTGCTATCTTCCAAAATATGTATTTGTACCCAGTTTGGTAAAATTTAATTCCTGAAGGGAGGGAACACATAACGACTCTACACATGCATATATACAATCCCCTACACACATACACACATCTATACGAACTTAGGGCCCTAACCGAGGTCTATGTCAACAAGTGGTTGGTTCAAGGACAAGACCGATCCAACCGTAAATGCTGCGCCGAGGTAAACCACTTAGACAAGCCAATCAGAGGACAAATCACACCGAGTACATTACACAGAAACTCTCAATTTTTCAATGAATGCAAGGGCATTGTTTTTTGACGATCAGTTGAAAGATGTTAACAGAGTTACGCACTTTTTCCCATATAATCAGAGTATTCATGCACCTTCAGAGGTTACACGCACGCTGGGATTTTTAGCCGTATTCGAGGACTCTTGTTGTAAAATTAGACATTGTGTAAAATTAGAAGACCTTGGTGCTGTTAACATTAAACACCAACTACTTTTTTTCGCTATATGCGAAGACTATGTTTCTGGAAGATCAATCAAATGATTCATACACAATATGACACTGTTCTGTGGATAGTGTATTGATGACTTAGAGCTTTTAGGATTGCACATCAGCTCGCATTCTCAGGTATAAGTGAAGACCGTGTTTCTTGGGGATTAGTCTAAGGAACTGAGGCCCTGTTTTTGATACTGTCGGAATAATTCCTCTGGAGGAATGCCGTGATTACGTTATCGGAATTCTTCAAGTCTATTTTTGAACACTCGGTAGCGGAATATTATGTCTGAATGTAGTCATGAAGTATCGAATTCAATCCCGCCACAGATCAGCCTTTTAAATAACACGTGCTTCTAGGAAACTTTAAAATGGACTCCGTGTTTGGTTTAACGTAAATATAATGATTGAATAACACTTTCTGTTTACTTGGTCTTTTATATAAATATAACTAATGAATTAAGCATGAAATTTTGTATAAAATTACTGCGAGTCAAACAATAACAGGTTATTGCACATCTTGAAGAATAATTCGTGTTTACGTTATATTTTAATATTACAACTATTTCATTTAAAAACTGAGCTGTAAAGCCATCTCGTAAAAATAAAAGTAATATCAGTAATCCACAAATATTAAGGGTAACAGAATACACATCCAACGAAAACAATAATAATTTTTGCAATAAACACTATTTTCAACAAAATCAGTCATCACTCAAACGATCGTAGCATAAACTGTTAGTCAGCAGCCACCATACCTTTTATTATTGACGCTCATTTTATGGTGCAATCGACTTCACCAAGTAACTAATACAATTCCACAAGGTGCACGAATATTCCTTAATGTTGATTGGTTTTCNGGTGCAATCGACTTCACCAAGTAACTAATACAATTCCACAAGGTGCACGAATATTCCTTAATGTTGATTGGTTTTACACTGTGACAAAAACAAAATGCCACTATGCCGAATTGTAACATCGATTGTTTTGAGATTACGATATATATCCCATTCGGCAGTTCCAAGAGCCATTTTCAAATACAGATAATCAAAATCTGACAGTCGCTATCGGAATGGAACTATCGGATCATTCTGCTAAAGGAATTATTCTAATATATCCACAATTGGGTCCCTGAATAGCATGTGATGCGGTTCTATGTACAGCCGGAGGACCTTGAGCTCTTTACCATTACACACAAACATGCATTCTTAGGTATAAGTGAGGACTGTGTTTCTTGGTTGATAATCGAAGGACCTTTACACAATGTGACGCAGTTATATATATGTATATATAGACAGTTCTATATATATATAAATATATATATATATATATAGAGTTGCTTAAGANAATATATATATATATATATAGAGTTGCTTAAGATACAGCCACCAAATTCATAAAATAAGTATCAGTTCCGATGTCGAAAAGGGCCGCAGGGTCAAGTATGCAATAAACCTACTTATAAGCATAGTTAGCTGTAATTTCCGAAATGTTTAAGATACAGCCACGAAATTCATAACATAGGCATCACTCTCAAAGACGTAAAGGACCGCAGGGTCAATTACATCCTAAGCTCACTTGTAAGAATTGCTGGTTGTAATTTCCTAACTGTTTATGATATGGTCACCAAATTCATGATATTGCCATCACCCACACGATAAAAATGACCACGGGAACAAGTATGACCTAAGCCCACTTATAAGCGTAGGTGGTCGTAATTTCCGAACTGTTTAAGATACAGCCAACAAATTCATAACATTGGCATTACTCGCAATGACGAAAAGGACCGCAGGGTCGAGTAGGCCTTAAACAAACTTATAAGCTAAGTTGGGTGTTATTTCCGAACCATTTTAGATAGTCACCAAATTCATAACGTAGACATCATCCTTGACGAAGAAAAGGACCGAGGGTCAAGTAGGCCTTCAGCCCCTTATAAGCATAGTTGGCTATTATTTCCGAACCGTTTAAATATAGTCACTAAATGCATAGCATAGGCATCACTTCTGATGTTGAAAAGGATTGCATTGTCAAGTACACCTTAGCCCTTCGTATAAGCTTAGTTGGCTACCATTTCCCACCCACAGAAGCTATAGTCAGCTAATTCATACCATAGGAATCACCCTCGATGAAAAACAGGGTGGTAAGGTCAAGTAATCTTTAAGCTATCTTATCAGCATAGTTGCCCGACATTTCCCACCCACCGAAGCTACGACCACCAAAATTATATTACAGATATCACTTCCGACTGCAATCAAGGAGATAAGGACAAGTAGGACTTACGCCCTGTTATAAGAATAGTTGGTCAGCATTTCCAAACCCTTGTAGTTCGGGAACATGTAACACGCCTCCACACATGTAAATAAAATAAAGGTATACATATAAGTGTGCTGCAAAGTTACCGTAGCATGTAGGAGTGTAGGGTATGAAATAGCACACACATAGACATAGGTCTGTACGCAATCGACAATCACCCGCCTCCGCCCTTGCCGTCTGCTACTGCAGGTGTCTACCAACTCGGATCCCCTTCAGCAACAGCTAGACCTCATTTCACTCACCGACAGCCAGGCTGATATAAAGAAGTGAAAATATATACTTAAATTTACTTTAGCATGGGTAACATACACTGAAGAGCCAAAAAAACTGGTACACCTGCCTAATATCGTGTAGCGCGCCCGCGAGCACGCAGAAGTACCGCAAGACGACGTGGCATGGAATCGAATAATCTCTGAAGGTATGCAGGAGGCAAATCACACCATGAATCCTGCAGGGCAGTCCACAAATTCATAGGAGTGCGAGGCGGTGAAGATCTCTTCTGAACAGCACTTTGCAAGGCATCCCAGATATGCTCAATAATGTTCATGTCAGGTGATTTAGCTGGCCAATGGAAGTGTCTAAAATCAGAAGAGTTTTCCTGGAGCCACTCGGTAGCAACTCTCGACGTGTGGGGTGTCGCATTGTCCTGCTGGAATTGTCCACGTCCGTCGGAATGCACAATGGACATGAATGGGTGCAGGTGATCGGACAGGATGCTTAAGTATCTGTCGACTGTCAGAGTCATATCTGGACATATCAGGGGTACCATTTCACGACAACTGCACACACCCCATACCATGACAGAGCCTCCACCAGCTTGAACATTCCCCTGTTGACATGTAGGGTCCATGGATTCATGAGGATGTCTCCATACCCGTACACGTCCCTCTGCCCGATACAATTGTAAATGAGATTCGTCAGAGCAGGCAACGTGTTTCCAGTCATCAACAGTTCAATAGCGGTGTTGGCGGGCCCAGGCGAGGCGTAAAGNTCGTCAGAGCAGGCAACGTGTTTCCAGTCATCAACAGTTCAATAGCGGTGTTGGCGGGCCCAGGCGAGGCGTAAAGCTTTGTGTCGTGAAGTCAACAACGGTACACGAGTGGGCCTTTGGCTCCGAAAGCCCATATCAATGACGGTCCGTTGAATGTATGTGGTTTTGTGACAAGCAAAGTAGCACTGTATTTACAAGTCGTGTAATGTGTATCGCACTTGAAACATTGTAGTCATTTTTGAGGTTGGTCATTTTGATCATTTGTTATTTCTCGTGTTGGCATGCATTCTAGTGTTTATTAAACTTCTTGGCATGATAGTCTTTACAAGTCGTGTAATGTGTATCGCACTTGAAACATTGTAGTCATTTTTGAGGTTGGTCATTTTGATCATTTGTTATTTCTCGTGTTGGCATGCATTCTAGTGTTTATTAAACTTCTTGGCATGATAGCAACACTGATATCATTATTATGGACTGTTGCTCCATTGGGTATTTTTATATATTGCGACTAGTTATGGCATCATGCTCATGATGTACTTGCATGTATGCCAGTACTTTATTATTTGTTATGTGACAGATGTTTCTTGTACAAGACGGGTTCAATTATTTTACACTCGCTTTCTCTGACCCTCTCGTTATGTTGACAGTGTTTATTTATATTAACGCATACATGTTTTAATGTAACCTGCACCTACGTATATATTTTTTATAGGTGCAATTCTATACCCCATTATTTTTCATTATATCTGGTTGTTAAGGGTTACACATGCAAGCAATGACTCTGGCCACTGGCGCTTGTGTCAGTTTGGTGGTGTTTTTTTATATTAATATATACGTATTTTACCATTACCCACTACTATGTACATCATGCACACACACATTTGTATAAATCTAACTTTTTTCTTAAATGGNGTATTTTACCATTACCCACTACTATGTACATCATGCACACACACATTTGTATAAATCTAACTTTTTTCTTAAATGGTAGATTGTTGTATGTTACCCATGCTTACACTTATTTATGTATATATTTTTACTTCTATATATATAGGCTGGATGTCGGTGGATTAAGGGAGGCTATATGTCACTGAGGGGATCCATTTTGGTAGACACATATGGTAGCAGACGGCAGTAGTGGGCGATTGTCGAGTGCATGCGGGCCGATGTCTATGTGTGTGATATTTCAAACCCTATACTCCTACATGCTACAGTAACTTTGCAGCATCCTTATATATATATACATATATATACCTTTATTTTCTTTACATTTGTGAAGGCTTCTTATATGTTCCCGAACTTCAAAGGTTTGGAAATGCCGACCAACCAATCTTATAACAGGGCGTAAGGCCTACTTGTCCTTATCTCCTTGATTACACTCGGAAGTGATGTCTGTGATATTAATTTGGTGGTCGTAACTTCGGTGGGTGGGAAATATCGGGCAACTATGCTTATAAGGAGACTTAAAGTGTACTTGACCTTATCACCCTGTTTGTCATCGGAGGTGATTCCTATGATATGAATTAGCTGACTATAGCTTCTGTGGGTGGGAAATGGTAGCACGACTATACTTACACGAAGGGCTAAGGTGTACTTGACTCTGTGGTCCTTTTCGTCATCGGATGCGATGCCTATGTTATGAATTTCGTAATCAGCAGGTGGGAAATGGTAACCAGCTATGCTTATACAAGGGCTTAAGGGGTACTTGACAAAACCATCCTTTTCGTTGCCAAAGGCGATGTTTTTGTTATGAATTTGACGACTATAGCTTTGGTGGATGCGAAATAGTAGTCCACTATGCTTATATTATACCTTAAATTTACTTGAACCTACAACCCTGTTCTTCATCAGAGGCGATGTATATGATATGAATTTTGTGCCTACAGCTTCGATGGGTGGGCGAATATGCTTATAAGTGGGTTTAGGGTGTGCTAAACCCTGCGGTTCTTTTCGCCTTCTGGTGTAATGAATATGTTTTGAATTTTGTGGCTGTATCTTAAATGGTTCGGTAATTACAGCCAACTATGCTTACAATTTGGTTTAGGACGTACTTGCCTTACCACTCTGATCGACATCGGGGCNTCGGTAATTACAGCCAACTATGCTTACAATTTGGTTTAGGACGTACTTGCCTTACCACTCTGATCGACATCGGGGTGATGTATTTGATATGAATTTGATGACTATGTCTTCAAAGAATCGTACATAATGGCTAACTATACTTATAAAAGGGCTTAAGGCACAACTACCCTACCACCCTGATCGGTATAAGGGGCGATGCATATGTATGAATTTGATGCCTATAGCTTCATCGGTTCGGAAATTATAGGTAACTTTTCTTATAATATGGGTTAAGACATAATTTCCCTGCGGTCATTTTCGTCGTTGGGGTTTATGCATTTGATATGAATTTGATGGTGGTATCTTCCACAGTTTGAAAATGGTAGCCAACTATGCTTATATGAGGGCTTAAGGCATAAAGGGACATGTCACAATGATCAGTGCTAGGAGCAGTTCCACAGTCCGAATTTGGTGACTATAACTTAAACGGTTCGGAAATAATGGCTAACTATACTTATAAGTTCGTGGGGTTCAGATATTGACATACAGCACTTAAAACATGTCTTGTGGTACGGCAACCACTGCGTTGTACTTTAGGCTCAGACTAGTTACATAAATATTAAAAAAAAAAATTGAAAAATCACTCCTATTGCTATGATTTAAATATGACATCGAAAAAGTGCGAATAATCAAAGTTCATAATGTTACTTTAGCATTCAACTTTAAAACGCAAGTCTGAAAATATATAATACTTGGTTTATCTATTAATATATTTATATGCTTATAAAATCCAATAGGGCACTGGTCATAATCACATAACCACATCTTCTGAAGAAATATTCTTATCAGTCTAAAAAATACGAAACTGGAGACACATCACTAGATACACTTGTTTGTAAATGTTAAATAAAAATATATAAAATAAAATATATAATGTATATTTTATAAAANCATCACTAGATACACTTGTTTGTAAATGTTAAATAAAAATATATAAAATAAAATATATAATGTATATTTTATAAAATTATGCTTTACCAAATAGATGGTTGTGACATCATAAACCAATTATCCTTGAAAATACTAGTCTGTAGACACATCACTTGATGCATTTATGTCTGTAAATTTTAGAAGTTAAATGAAATATTGTTAATATATATTAAATTTAATATTTAAATTTTTATAGCCCATCGAAATTAAGATGACTCCTGACTCCTCAGGCCCAAAATGGAGTCACTGAGGCAAATTGAGGAGCACTACTAATTTTAGCCAAATTAGATTATTAATGTAGCTCAACGTCATAGGGATGTTTTTTAGGAGTTTTCGATATGGCTGACACGCGGCTGTAGTGGTGGGAAAGCAAAAAATTAATTTACGAGAAACTTCTACTACTATAGAGGGAAATTTTAGACGTTTCGAGAGATAAAAACGAGAAATTCGAGGGAAAACAGTACATTTTGATGGGTAAACAAGGAATTTTNTTTTAGACGTTTCGAGAGATAAAAACGAGAAATTCGAGGGAAAACAGTACATTTTGATGGGTAAACAAGGAATTTTAAAAAAGTGAGAAAATAAGATGGCGAATGCAATCAAAATGACGGGCGTAAACAAGATGGCCGACAGCTTAAGATCTTGAACCTCAAAAATGGCGGAAATCCAAGATGCCATGTGCTCCTACCCTCCTCAGCCTGCAGCCTATGACCCAGAACCCCAATTTTTTACCTACTTACAAACACACACAACCTTACTGGAATTTGTACGTGTTCCGTTTTGTAATAAAAAATACAGAACTGAAGAGTTTAAAACTGGTGTTAGGAGTTTATTGCACATCATTTAAAAAGAAGTTTAAATTTAATGTTTGTGTTGATAAAGCTGTGCATTTGAGTGTTTGAATCATAATTGAGAAGTTCCTCGTGGATAACGAAGAAGTTGTCTACAATTTTACGCATTTTTGAGGTTTTTAAAAATAAGTTAAAATAACTGGATTGGATAAAGATTTGAAGAGGTAATTTCAATATAAATTCATTCACAATTATAGCATTTTCAGTAGTTAATGAAATTTACT